>JZKD02S1620943.1:83959-108361 GCA_000966675.3 Picea glauca
AAAGACATGTAAAATGGGTTGAATATATGCAAAATTTCACTTTTGTGATTAAACATATTTCTGGTACTGCTAACAAAGTTGGTGATGCTTTGAGAAGGAAGTGTTTGCTGTTGCATGAGTTCAAGGTCAAAACATTGGGTTTTTATGATCTCAGGGACATGTACGCAGGTGATCCAGATTTTAAGGAGGCATATGAAGCAGCTGAGAAGCCACTGCTCAAAGATAAGAGCAAATGGGCAAAATACATGATCCAAGAAGGATTGTTGTTTAAGGGCAATCAACTTTGTATTCCAAAATGCTCCATGAGGGAGAATTTGCTGAAGGAGAAACACAGTGGAGGATTGGATGAACACTTCGGTCATGACAAGACATTTGCAAAACTGAATGAGCCATACTTTTGGCAAGGAATGCGAGAAAAATTTAAAATATTTGTGGACAGATGCAGAATTTGTCAACATTCTAAAGGAAGGAGGCAAAATGATGGATTTTATCAACCATTTCCCATACCTGAGAGGCCGTGGATGCAGTTAGCATGGATTTTATATTGGGGTTGCCAAGAACATAAAGAGGATTTGACTCAATATTTGTGGTGGTGGATAGATTTTATAATATGACACATTTCATTCCATGTCAGAAAACCAGTGACGCAACTCACATTGCGAACCTATTTTTCAGAGAAGTCATTTGACTTCATGGCTTACCAAGGAGCATAGTTTTGGATAGAGATACGAAGTTCATAGGACACTTTTGGAGGACTTTGTGGAAGAATCTAGGAACTAACTTATCATTTAGTTCAACTTATCATCCTCGGACGGATGGACAAACTGAAGTAGTGAACAGAAGTTTGGGAGACTTACTGAGGAGCTTGGTGATAGAACACCACAACCAGTGGGACAACAATTACCATAGGCAGAGTTTGTGTATAATGACTCAGTTAATAGAAGCACAGGGCAGAGTCCATTTCAGATTTTTTATGGCATACAAACAAGAGGGATTTCTGAGTTGAGGGATACAGAACTGAATGGAACTAGGAGCGCTAGTGTAGAAGATTTCGCAGAGGCAATGAAGGAACTTCATAGCCAGGTGAAGGAGTGATTGTAGAATTCAAGTCAGTAGTATAAACGCAGGGCAGATTAGCACAGAAGACAACTTCAATTCGAAGTTGGTGACTTGATTTTGGCACATCTGAGAAAGGAAAGGTTCCCAAGGGGAACATATAATAAACTGAAGATGAAGAAAATCGGACCATGCAAGGTCTTGAATAAATTTGGGACAAATTCTTACGAGATTGAATTACCCGATGGGATCGGAATTTCTCCAATATTCAATGTCTCAGATTTGTACCCATATAAACCTGAGGAAGTAGAGACAAAAAAGGAGCACCCAGAGGTGTAGTGGTAAAAGCAGATGCCAGTTATAGAAAATTCGTAGATGGAGTACATACTGGACAAAAGACTGAGTAGAAAGACTAGGTGAAGGAAATATTTTGATTATTTGGTCAAGTGGAAGGGCCATCCAGTTGAATATGTCAGCTGGGAGAATGAAGAAGAAATACAGAAGCATGGATAGACCGTGCGCGAACTCATGGATAGGATCCCATGAAAATTTTCAAGTGAGGGAGTATGATCCAGGAGCATTGCCAGCGTCAAGCGAGTGTGGGGCAGGTGCCAACGTATTTTGACATATGATAAAGTTATTTGAATCTTTTTGAAAATTTGATGTGCCAAACATAAATGTAATAATTAAAGAGGGAGGCATACTTGTAATATTGTAAACAGACCTTGAGCATCCCGCTCTCATCTGAAGTAGATAGAAGTGTTTATGATAGTTAATGCAAGTAGGTAGAATTGAATTCCTATATTAGACAGTTTTAGAAGGAATGAGGGAAATGGGATATAGACACCCTCACTTGTATCATTGTAATAGACAAGACAGAACAAGAGCATAGAGGAGAAGCAGAGAGATGTGTAGTAGACTCTATGTACATAAGTCCTGCATTAATACAATAAAGTTGTGATTCAGATTCATGGTGTTCATGTACTCTCTGTGTATGCATTTTTGAATGTTATGCTCATGGTTTTACTCTTTCTGTCATGCAATTTCTTTTATGCTATGTATGAATAATTTCTTGTTAAATGTATAAAATCTGAGAGAGAGAGAGAGTAAGAGAAATGAGTTTCAATTGTTTCTCTATCTGAGTAAGAGTTCCTGCAAGGAGTGCAGTTGAATTTTTCTGCAAGGAGTGCATCGAAAAAGCATTCAAAGGTTTGTCTCTGAAAGCTCAAGAGATATGGCTTTTGTTCTCATTCCTCGGGAGTGCAGTCAGGCACAGGAGCCGTGCAAGGAGTACGTAGGCCAACTGAAGTCTCAGAGTTGAGGATCTGAGTGAAGTATTGAAGGACTGTTGCTACAGAGTGTGCGCAAGGTCAAAGAGCGTTCAACACCTCAAGTGTTTGGAGGTTGCCACAAGGAGTGTGTGCAAGGTTCTTCCTCAAGGTTCGAAGTTGTAAGAAATCTCAGGAAAGATAAAGCCTTTGAAATTATTGAAGGTAGTACAAGAAGTGGGTGCATTTGAGTGATTAGAAGGCATCGAAAGTTTGTGGCACAAGTGGATAAGTCCGGGGAAGAGTCCTTGGTTCACTTCACAGAAAATCATCAGGGGAAAGAAATAGATGGTCAGAATTCTCTGTAGAGAATTAGCGAATACCCGTCAGCCATTCGATCTGATATAGAAGCAAAGAGGTTACGACCATTCCATAGTTTCAAGATCAGGAGATTGTGAGCCATTGGATCCTCACCTAGTTACCCATCAGCCATAGGATCTTCCTAGAGTTGCATGAGGGTTAAACTCTCAAAGATAGAGTGAAGGTCCTGAAAGGCGTCGGGATATCGAGGTGTTGGAGATCGGGATATCAGAACTCTCGTGGATAGGGGATCGGGTAAATCCACAGTGAAAACCTCGATTTTGATCTGGACCATCCATATTGAAGGGACACGTGGTGGAGATCAAGTGCCCATCGATATTTTGGCTATCGGGGTTTTAAGGTTACAGGGAACTAAAACATCGGGGAATCGCAAGTTGCAAAATCCTGAGACTAAATATGGACCATCCCTTAGTTGAGACAGGTGGTGTTAAACAAGAGCTCCTTGGCATTTTTCATGTCATATTTTTTGGATTTAGGTGGACAGGAGGACATCAACATTTGACTTTGCGAAATCGCAAATGATCGAGGGTCGTTCATCGGTTGGGACACGTGGTGGAAATAGGGGAGTCCATCGACATTTAGGGAGTTCTAAGGCCAAGAAATCAGAGCATTTTAGTATTGAAAACTCTGAAATCATGAGAAGTAATCAGGACCATCCATCATAGGAGGATGCATGGCGGAGATCCAAGCATTCGAGAAATTTCCCGAAAGGAAAGCCATCTATCGACATTACAGGATTTAGAAAATTGGGAATCCTGAGGACAAATTGTTCATGCATTTCGGAAATACAAAGTCTAGAATCCTGATAAGGTGGGAAGATTTTTTGTAGGGCCAGCTAACACCATATCGGGATATTGGGAATCCTGAGGACAAAGTGTCCATGCATTTCAGTATTTGAAAGCCTAAAACCCCGAAAGGAGATAAGATTGCAGTCACATAAGGGGAGGTCGTGTGGACCAGGAATCTAGCCCAGGGGAATAACTTAATTCAAGCATCTTGGGATATCAGAGATTGGGAAATCAGGAAGGCAAAGGTTTATGACATCAGGGATTGGAGAACCCTGAAGTCCGAATTCTAGTTTTCTATGGCGAACAGAGAAGCGATTAGGCCTAAAGGCTGTAAGGAGCAGAAAAACCATGTGGGTTGATTTTATCAGAGATTTTGAGGAGGGATCAAAGAGCCACTTCGGCTCGAAGGTGGAATTAGAATGATCCTTAAGACCGGGAGGTTAGCGCAGAGGCCTTTGCTGAGGCAGAGGGTGCATCTGCGTTAGGAAGAGTGAGTTCTTTGTGTGGATAATAAATGTAAGTATAATATTGAATGTGAACTCATCAAACAATGAGTGTTCTGATGAAAAGAAAGAGGGTTATTCTCTATGTGATAGAATGTGAATGAAATGTTGATGGACAATGATTCAAGGTGTATATATAAGGATGAATGGACATCACGAAAGAGGTGATTGAATGGGTGAATTAAATGGGAAAATGGATGGTGATGTGAGGGAAATTGTTTAACACAGAACAATGTATGATTGGATAATGAACACACAAGACTAATCATAGAAATGAAAATGGAATTAAATGCATAAAAAACACACTATGATAATGTCTTAGTTCGGGTTGTTATCTAAGTGTTGTTGGGAAAAATACCCTATGGACTAGAAAACTAGGGTCAAACTTGCATGCATATTTTGACCGTAAAGAAATTACTTTTTAACCTACCACCCAAAACTTAAACCCCTCTTTCACAATACATGCACAAAAAGGAACTACTAACCTTGTTACTGGCATTTGGTGTAGATCCTCCATTGCACTTCGACCGCTTGCTTACGCTGCTCCTTCCAAAGATAACATGTAGTCAAAACAAACAACAATGCATGCATGCTACTTTTCTACTTGAGGGTTTGAAATTAATCATAAATTGACCAAACCATAGATAACTCATGCATTGGGACGGGAAAAGTATTATTTTATTATTTGAAAAATCAATCAAATTACAATCAAAGTCGAGACCGGCCACCGCTCCTTGATCCTGATCCTGGGCTCCTCTTCATTTGTCATCCAACTGATTTGCATTAAATCTCCTTTGGCATGAGGAAAAGATAAATGGTTGGGACAATGGATTTGGCAAATGGGCAGAGTTTCTTTGCTATATTTTTTCCTCCTTCAAATGGTACCCCTACCCCTTCTTTTATAGGCTAGAAGGAGCTAGGGTTTTGGACGACCCCTCGGCCATGCATGGTCGGGAGTTTCAGTTAACTAACCCATAGCTTTTTGTTCTATCGGAAACTTTCCTTTTTTTGTTCTTTGTTAGGTACATGTGGGCTATAGTGGGCCTGCCAGCGTGCACACGCGTTCAGTAATGGGTTAGGGCACGTGGGCCTTGACACAAGAGGATTTCCAAAGAGTTGTTCAGTAGATGTTTTGGCAATGAAGGGATATGAGTTGGCCTGATACCAGGTAAGCATGTGTGGTGCAATTTAGGGTTATAACAGATGCCCCCTAATGTGTGAGGTCAGAAGAGCATCTGATGGCCGAAATACATTACCAATATTTTACCAATCTTTACTGATGTGCTGAATGAGTGATCGCAAGGACCAGGAACTAGGAGGTGCCATCTGCAAAATAAAAAATGTCTCACCGAGGTGGGAATACCCATGCTCAGGATAAAATATAACCATGGCTACCAATCAAATACACTGTAGATCCATGTCAAATAACTATAAAGAGTAGCTGCGAATAATACACAGTGGAGCTACATCTAGAAATCAGAAAGATAGACATATAGAGTACCCATCTTCCAGAAGCTGATTTGGCCTGATGGATGTACTTCAGAGCTAGAGAAACAACTTCAAAATCTTCTAAAACTCAGGTAGGAGTGTAATATGAGTCTACGACTGCACTACCCAGAGGTCTTCGACGGCTCGTCGGTTATGGACTTGATAATCTTGATGATCGGACTGAAGGCTTCAGTGATTTCGAACAAGAACTTGATTGGACGTTCAGGATGGCTGGGTATGTGGACAAGAGAGATATTGCAGAGGGGCCGACTTAGGCTCAATGACAAACTTCCCTTGGACAATAGCATGACAAGTGATAAGACTCATGCAACATATATGTTAATCATAAGTCTATGAAGCAGGAGGCAACGCAAACTCTCCATATGTTTGGAAGAGTAACCAAACGGTGGAGGACACAACTCAATATAGCGAGAAAAGCTTCCTAAGGTCATACTACATCCCATATTCTGATGATAAAATGGATAGATGTGCTTTATCCAAGGTTGACTCATTATGCTGCCAATAAGAAAATACTTTTCCCATCCTCTTTTTGGGGTATATTTGATTTTTTTTTGTTTTTTTGTTTTTTGAAAAAGAATAAAGGAATATTACATTACAATGGAGGAACGAGTACTACAAACATACAAGATTGAGGCACAAGGACAAGACTGATGTTTCGGTAAAATAATACTCGGGAAAAATCCTCCGGTGGCCAAAGGTGTTAAGAAGCAGAAGCAAACTGTCACAAGGCTGGTGGATAAGGTATGCAATTGCGGTTGATAGAACACACAATGGTAACGTCCTTCGATGTAAGTTTAATGAGCCTAGATAATGTAAGATCGATGGTTTTTCATATTTAGAGAGTCTGAAAAAGCATAAAATGAGACTCCACTGGGGTACCTTTTTCGACCATAGTCTAGTCGGTTTGAAAAAGGGATAAATTAGCACCGATTAGACGTCAATTCAAAACCATTTTAATGAGTGTGACAAGGACAAGATCACTCGGCTATTTTTTCACTTTTAAGGAGTCTGAAAAAATCTTAACTATGGACTCTGTTAGGAATATTCTTTTGGACCAATTTAATGAGTGTGAAAGAATAAGGTCACTCGGTGATCTTTTCAATTTTAGGGAGTCTGCAAAGAGCCTAACTATGGACTCCGTGGGGGTTTCTTTTATGTAAATTTAGTCCCTCGGGCATGAAAAAGGAATAAAATTATACCTGAGGATACTCTTCTAAAGAATAGGAATTCAATAGAGTATACCTTTGTTTGTACATTTGACTGTCCGGACCGAAAAAGGGGTAAACTACCGCCGAACAGATGTGACTTCAAATTTCAGTTTAACGAGTGTGAAAGGTCACAAGATTGCTCGACAGTCTTTTCATTTTTAGAGGGTCTGAAAAGGGCTTAAAAGGAGACCTATTTATGTTTTGGGAGTCCTGAGGGTGAGACAAAGCATGAACAAGACCCATGCAAATGAGGCTCAAAATCATATTCAAGAAAGACTATACGGACTCCCAAGCCTACAGTGTCTTTTAGAAATGGCATGGACACCATAATGCAACCAGGACCTACCTAGGTCATCCATGTTTTGGTAAGCTCTACCACCAAGTCACGACACTTCTAGAGCAGATATGATGGTTTTGTGTCACAACCTAATGGGATTGATCCTATAGCATAAGAAAAAGGCAACGAGATGCAAAATTTGGGGTAGTATCCTAACCTATCTTCTCAAGTTGATTTTTTGAAAAAAAAAAAAATTATGGATCGTCAATATTTTTTTGAAACTCAAAAAAAAAACAATTTGTCCCAAAACCTGATCAAATCCCTCCCGTATAACTCTTGGATCACTCTAAATGGTTTTTGATATAAAGAAACTGATAAGGGGGGCCAAAAAAGTGACAAAAAGAGGCCAAAAAGTCTATAAATAAAAGATGGCAGCTCATTATCACCATTGCTAATTTGGAAATTGACTCTGGAGCTAAAAGACCCCATTTGCCAAAGATAGTGATTCCAGGAGCTACAGTGGACGAAACGAACTTCTGCTTGGACCAAGTAAGTACAAACTCCCTTATCTAGCTAGTAAATACTTCATTTTAGTTATTTAAGTTATTTTTTGGGTGGGCATCGACCTTAAAAAGGTCATCCCGAGGTACACGTGTGCAGAGTAAAGCCTGCATGCATGTACACGCGACTGTCACCTCTATAGGCCACGCGTAACCCCCCCTATTGATGGAAAAGAAAATTAAAAGAAGTATTGACCCTCCTCTACCTTGTTGTGTTGGCAGGATGTATGTCTAGTGGAGGGAAAGGGAGCACGAGGCAATCAATGAGTTGGTTGTTGCAGATCCAAATGTTGTGGCCGTGTTAATGCAATGTGGTTTGCTCAAATTCTTTTTATGTCCATTTATGTGCGTGCAACCAAAGCTACTGAATGCCTTGATTGATTACTAGCATCCTGATGCAGAGGCATTTATGTTAGAGGGGCAATCATTGGTTCCCACCACCAAGGACATTTACTTTCTGACTGGCCTCTCGAGGAGAGGGGAACCAGTCAACCTCCAGACTTTTCCTGTGGGGCCGAGCAAGATCTCAGAGTTGATATCTGAGTACTGTGAGGCTGGGACCGAACGTATAGGTTCCCAGGTACCCATTAGAAAGATTACCAACTTATCACTACAGACTAAAATTGTTACTTATTGGGCAGATTACCGGCTCAACAGCCGTGCACCAGGCTTCGCGCGCACAAATGAACTGTGTTATCCAGTGCATGAATGCACAAAATTTTGATTGGAGTACCACACTTCTGGAGTGTATGAAGAGGCAATCGACAGATTGTCAACAATGGACACAGAGGAACTTCGGGTTCGGGACTATCTTGTGTTCATTCTTTTTCGAGAGAGTTCCTTGTTTCAGTCCTCGGGTTGTAGTACGAGGACATCTGGCATCTTTCCCTGCAGTGTGTAAATGGGCAGTGCTACTGCTGCGACAGGGTGGGGGAAGGATCGTTGAGGCCTTCGATGACAACTTTTTTTCTTGGTTTTCATGACAGATCTCGGCTATCGAAGACTACCCGTATGCAGGGATAGACTTCTCTAGAGATCCAGAGATACCCATGCCTCCTGGTGAGAAGCGAGGGGAGATGGGTATGTCTCCTCCTTTGTAGTTTTTTTTTGTTTACATATGTAATTTTTAGGTCTTTTTGTTATATATATCATTTTTTTCTTGTATGCCGGAGTATTTGATGGGTAAATGTTTATTGCATGTAGATGGAGGACCCATGCGACCTGTCGACTATGCACGGAACAGGCATCTCCCATGGCCAAAAGCCATGGCTGGGGGAGCAGCAGTAGTAGGGAACCTCCCAGCAGGAGAGGCCGAGAGGGTCCTTAGGTAAATTGAGTGGAACTTTACTACGCTCACTCACACAGTGCCGATGGCTGAGATAGAGGACCTGCCTCCATTTATGTAGCCTCATGTTGTGGGGGCACCTTGGACATGGGTCCATTTGTTTAGGTGTTTAGCCTGTGCAATAGATGATTATAACAGGACCCATAGGCCCTGAACAGACTCTAGACTTTTTATGTGCCACGAGCACCTTGTTGTATATATTTTTTGAGGGCATAAGCTCAGTGACTCGTTACTATTCCCATTTTTTAGGCGCTTGTGTCCATCTATGTACTCCAGTGATTTTATGATGTTTATATATGGTTTTTATCTTTTTTGTGTCGTATGGATTATGTGTGCAAAAATGTATTTACATGTTTATGTCCATGATATTTTTATATGTGGTCAAGATGCCAATCTAAAATGTGATTAGCTAGAGTATTTGTAATTTGGTTTAATATCCTAGGAATATGAAAATATGTAATATAATCAAAGTTTCATTCTAAGAGATGTAACCTAAGGAATCATCGGTGTAAATTTGGATCATGAACCCGATATACTCTGTTTAGCTGCGACACAACCAGTTGAGCATCGAGATAGACCCGGAGATGAGAGATACCCAATGACAAGGCGTCACGAAGAAACTCAATAATTGCACTATACTTGATGACATTATTTGTGGTGTCACCTAAGCATATACCTTCGAAAGATAACAAATGACCTTGTGGTGTAAAGATTACCCAAGTTGCGGAGGCAAGCCTCTGCGTGTGTCGACTAGAACCGTCCGCATACCCAACGAACACCTATGACTCACTTGACATCTGCTATATTGATGGAAGATAGCATCAATGACATGTCCATAACACTTTTTAAAAGAAATGTAAAAAAGTAATAGTACAAATACTATACATATGTTACAAAAGTTACCCATAGTGACCTATCTATGAGTAATACTTCTTGATGTAGAGCCCATTTCTAGGCTCCGCCAAAGCATTCCCTTCAAAATCAACCAAATGATAAGCACCCTTTTTTAATACCTCCTTTATAATGAAGGGTCCGAACCACATGGGTTTAAACTTTCCTGCCCCCAGAGGGTCCTTGTCTTGGTCATAGACCAGGACAAGGTCGCCCTCAGAAAAAATCCGAGGACGAATGGACCTATCATATTGACACTTGACCTTATGTTTGTGAGCCTTTTTGGCCAGGGCCACATCATGATGTTGCTCATCAAGTTTCTCAAGGTATACTAACCGTTCTTCAAGTGGAGAAGTGTCTGGCAATAACTGTACTGCCAATTTCAGAGATGGGATTTGACATTCTATGGGCAAGACTGCCTCCAGCCCATAAATGAGTTGAAAAGGTGAGAAACCGGTGAGAAACAGATGTTCAATAAGCCCATAATGCCGAATATAACATCAAGTTCCAGTTTGACTTGGATGAGTTGATAGTTCATTGTAGAATCATCTTAAGATTTTTGTTCACAGCTTCCACCTACCCATTGGCTTGGGGGTAGTAAGGTGATGAATGTTCCTTCCGTAACCCAAGCTTTGACATTAATTCGGTCATCATTTGGTTTTGAAAGTGACTTCCATGGTCAGTGACAATCTCTCTCAGGACTCCAAACCTTGCCATAATTTGGTTGAATAATAAAAGAGCTGCAGTCTCTCCATCATCTTTAAACGTTGGCATAGCCTCGACCCACCTAGTGAAGTAGTCCACAACTACAATGATATAGTGGTGCCCCCTTGCTGACGGGGAGTTGCATGTAATGTAATCAATCCCCCACTTAGTGAAGGGACCAACTGTGATGACACAAAACATAGGAGCGGGATGTGCCCTCATCTTCTGAGAAAATATTTGGCACAGATGGCACTTCTTAACCGATTTGATACTATCTTTGATAAGTGTGGGCCAGAAGTAACCTGGTCGTAAAATATTTTGGGTTGTTACCAACGTAGATAAATGACTGCCACATGCTCCAGTATGGAAATCGTTGAGCACTATGATGGCCTCCTCATGAGTGAGACATTGGCACAAGATGCAATCTACACCTCTCTGATACAATGTATCATCGAGTATGAGATAATTCTTAGCCTGATGGCGTATCCGCCAATGCTCATCACGAGAAGCAGAGGTGGGGCACTTCAAAGTCTGGAGATAGATAAGTATATCTCCATACCAGGGGTCTGAAGATTCAATCAAAAACATATCCCCCTGGATAGGCGATTCCTCAGGCACAACGTCACCTGACTCAACTAGAAGTTCCGAAATAAGTTATGCAAAGACCAATGACTTCTTGGACTTGGCTGAAACGAAGTCTAAGTCAAATTCTTGGAGGATGACCATCCACCTACTGATTTTTCTACCTATAACTCGTCATGTCAACATGTACTGGAATGGATTCACGACAGAAACGATGGTGGTCTTGCGAAACAGAATGTAGCGACGGAACCGTTGAACACCATGAACGGCTACCAACGCAAGTTTTGCGAGATGGGAATAATTAATTTTCGGTCCTACAAGGCCTTGGCTCAAGTAATAGATCACGTATTCTAAAAATGAATCATCTTCCTGAACTAAAACCATGCCTATGGTTGACTCTACGGCAGCCAGATATAATAAGAAATCTTTGTTATAATTAGGTGGTCATAGTAGAGGTGCGGTTGTGGGGGCATGTTTTAATGCGTCAAAAGAGAGTTGAGTGGCTTTGTCCCAAAAAAAGGGAATTTCTTTTTTTAGTAAACGCATAAAGCCCTTGGTGATTTTGGCATAGTTAGTGATGAAGCATCGTAAGAAGTTCACCTTGCCTTGTAGACTTTGAAGTTGTAATATTGTGTGTGGGGGGAGGAAACTAGAGTATTGCCTCCACATTAAGAGGATCGACCATGATCCCTATTGTTGACATGATGAAACCTAACAAATTTCCCGATGTTACGCAGAAGCTGCACTTGTTTGGATTCAAGCGAATCCTGAAGCAGCGATAGCATTCGAAGATTCGTCGAAGGTGCGTGGGATGATCTGTTCACTTGCGAGAGCGTGATGCTAAATCATCTAGATAGGCCTTGACTGTATGCTTGAGGTCATGAAATGAAAAAGCCATGGCCTGCTAGAAAGTCGCTCCAGCATGTTCAAGGCCAAAAGGCATCTTACGATATGCGAATGTACCCCACAAACAAATGAATGTCGTTTTGTGTTGGTCTTCAGGTTTGATTTGGATTTGATTATATCCTGAAAAACCATCCATGAATGAAAAGGCTTCACAACCGGCACATTCATCAATGATCTAGTCATGAATGGTGTCAGAAAATTATCTTTGGGACATGCCTTGCTCAAATCACGGAAATCGGTACATACATGAATCGTGCCTTGTTTTTTATTGACCAGCATGGGGTTTGACACCCATTGAGTCAAATGAATAGGATAAATGAAACCTACCTTGAGCAATTTCTCGACCTCAATCTTGATGGTTGCTGCTTTCTTAGGATTTACTGGACGAAGTTTTTGTTGAACAGGCTTGGCATCAGGATACATTGTGATTTTGTGTTCAACTATTTTTGGATCGATACCTGGCATTTCCTCATAAGACCAGGCAAAAACGTCGCGGAATTCTTTGAAAATATCCATGTAAATTTGAATCTCTTTGGGGGAACAATCTACTCTAAAAAAGACATTCTCCTCGATGCCAGGGTTTCGGGAGATGTTGATGGGTATGGTTTCAGTGATAGTCGCCATATTTCCCTCAGCATAAATTTCCTTTGTAGTAAGAGGTTAATAAGACATGGATGATCTCCCGTCATGGTAATGGTGAATTCTCTAGCTTTGATTCGGCTTAACTCGAGGAGAAAGTATGATCGGTGATGAAGATCTTCCCAAGGTTTGTCTGGACTAGTCATTGCTTCGATTACTGCTTCGTCAGAAGGAAAGACTAAGTCTAACGAATCGATGTTAGCAAGAGAACCCTGTGCCCAAATAGGCTCTAAAAGTGGATCTAACTCTTGTGCAGGACTCAGATCGAAGTTAGCTAAAGCTTGTTGGACTAAAGAATACGCGACTTCGGCGGTTGACAAGGGCATGGACATGCCGGAGTGCCCTGTCTCATCCATCGTGGCTGATGGGGAAGGAAGAATCCAAGGATCCTCAAAGTAAGTCGTGTGGAATGATGAAACTTGAAAAATCTCAACCTTATGGTGATTAGATATAAATTTTGCGTCATCGTGAGGAGGTGGGTAATCGAAGGTACCCATCAAAGACGAGCACAAACCAACTCCTATGTTAACAACACCTGGTTGAGGATTATCAATCGAGGGGACCGTGGATGCCCCCAAAGTTGGGTCAGGTCTAGAGAAGGACAATTGATCAATGGTCACTATCCAACCCTCGTGTGGAAACAACAAGACTCAGAAAACTGTAGCAACCACAGCTTGCATAGCATAAGTCCAACTCCATCCTAACAAGATATTATAGTCGAGGGGAGCATCGAATACCTCTACTTCGACACACATGGTCTTCTCTCCTAACTGCATAGGGAAAGAAGGAACGATGCCATGTGGTTGGAAAGAATGATCATCGAAAGCAGTAAGGAGAATAGGTGATGGAGACAAAGCGGGCTGGCCAATGGCCTTCCAACATGATAACGACATAACGCATGTCGAGGCGCCCTCGTCGACCACTGTGCGGAAGATATTCCATGTAAAAGTTTTCGTGGGATGAGCCACTACTATCTGAAATGCTACATGGTAAGGCAAACGAGGTTTTAAGTCGGTTGTATATAACATGATGGTACCCAGATTACAAGTCTCGGTAGATCCCAAAGGAGTTAACAAGGCTTTCCTCTGAGCAGGGGAACTTTGGAGGACCTCCAAAGCAGACATCGCACAAAGGGTTTGTGATAAATCCTCCACCACAGAGTAATTCTGGGCGGCCCTTGCATTTGGGTTGTGAGAAGCTTTCTTAAATGCACCCTTTGGAATGCGTGTCATTGTTTCTCCCAACATCTTCTCGATCTATAGAGGAAGAGATGGGAGCTCAACTTCTTTACCCTTCTCAAAAGTGCTTGGTTTACTATAGTCATGCACTCTAGTCATTATGAAAGCATCACCCCTAACCATATATATGTTCATGGATGAGGGATTGTTTGGAGGAGGGTAGGTTTCTTGGCTGCCCCCTTCGGCACTTGTAGAGGCTTGAGTTAAATTTTGCCCATATTGAAAGGGATTAGTCAACACTGCCTGCTGTTGCTGTGTGAAAAAATTTTGGGCCTTTGCAAGTCGAGGAAAAAGATGGGTTGGGTGGTCTTCTGCACACAAGTTGCACGGATACCTTGCCTTCCATTTTTCCGTGGTGTCCCCGCCAGCATTATCAGTGGGTTTTTTATCCCCCTTACCCTTCTTTCATTGTTTTTTCTTCCTTTTAGGCTGTTGGGTGGCCTTTGGGTTAGTCGACTGCACGGAGTGTACTTATGACGTTTGGGTAGGAGGAGAAACCAAAGAAGTAGTCTAGCTGGTCACTGAGTGTTGGATAGATAACTGTTGCAATTGTTTTGTCAATTTCTCAGCGGGCTTGGTTTGTGTTGAACCAACAATACCATCGACATGTGGTCCAACTCTCTATCTAGTTTTATCCAGTATCAATCGTGGTGCATCCGGTAGGATGTTATATAATAAACCAGACTGAGAATAGATGAGCTCAAACTATTGAGCCCTCATGATGGCATCCTCTTCGGAGAAAACCCCAAAATTTGCGACGTCTTTGGATAATTGTGGTACCAGAGACTTAAGGAACCACTCAAGTAGGAATGTTGGTGGTACTGGTACTTTAATTAGACTCTTCCAACATCTCCACTCTCAGATATGATCAGAGATATGGTCCACTATTGTCTGTTCAAAATTGGTGAGAAACTCTGTGCCAGTGTCATATCTCACAGGTAACTGGAAATGGTTAAGGAAATCCATCGCCAGTTCACCAAAACAAGAGTATCTTGAGCGATCGAGCTCGATGTACCATTTCGCGGCACTCTCGATAAGAGTGCATTGAAACAATCGCAATTGTACAAAGTCATCTTTCAATGAGTTAGATGAACACCAAAGATGGAAAGTAGTCACATGATCACCTGGATCTTCGTTAGGCTTGGCCTCAAACTTTGGAATGTCCAAAGGAAACTTCATTGGCATAGGAGGCCAACGTGGATCATGAAAACTAGGATCATTTAACAACCTTGTCAAATCTAGCAAGTGTAGTGTTGCCAGGAATGGTAGTTTGGGTTGCTACTGATAGCCTGGAAAGAAGGATCCTAGAGTTTGACTGGCACCAGGTTGCCAGGAAAAGTTTGGCTGCTGGCCCGGATTCTGGTAGAAACCATGGCCCTGACCAACATAAGGATTTTGCATCTGTGGAGACATCATTGGCTGATTTCCCATAAATGACATAGGATTTTGGGCATGCATCATGTTTGAAGGACTTTGGGAAGGATTACCCCATGCCGGTCCTGATGGGAGAGGCATGGTAGTCTGTCTAAAGTTCCATTGACTGTGGAAAGAATTACCCCAGAACGACATTCCAGAGGAGGGAACAAATCCTTGTCCTGAGTTCCAAGGTCCTGCTATATGTGCCCCCAGCGTAGGAATAATACCTTGTGTCGGAGTAGACTGTCCAAAAATGGGAGTGCCCCCAGATGGGAAAGCGGTGGATGCGAAAGTATTGTTACCAAACATCCTGTTCCAAACAAACGGTGAAGAACCTACCAGGATACTGTTCGTAGGTGTTCCTTGACTCCCGAATCCAAATAAACTAGTGTGTGCAAGCTGCCTGACGGACTGTTGATGCGGACCACCAAGTGAAGGGTATGATGGAGGGATATGACCTCCGACATAAGGAAAATCATTAAAAGGGACAGGAGTGCCCCTAAGTTGACCTTGCAGAGGAGCATTAGAGCTCCCTGCCCCCAGACCCAAAGTCTGTAAAGTGGAGTAAGTGAGTGCAAGACTTGTACCCTAAATAGGCATATCATATGAGAACGGAGGGCCTGTCGCACTAGGTGTGAAGGGGCTTGTGGCCACGGCCATAGACGGGGTCGGTCCACTGTGAGATGTAGTTGCGGCCGAGACCATGGTGGCTCGAACTGACGATGTTAATTTAGGAGATGATTCTCCTGTGGTAGCAACTATTGTGGGAATGGAATAATTCCCAGAAGAAGTAATAACGTTTGTTTCCATAGCTGTGTGAGGCACTGACAGGCGTTCATAAAATTGGATTGGTACAATACCCTATGGCCAAGTATCAGTGGTGGGGGTTTCAACCGAGCCAATATTGGTGGCATATTCCTCCGGGAGTTGTTTGGGCACAATGGTTTGTAACCCGATCACTTCGAAAGACCCTTGTTGGTCTAGCTTCTGCCTTAATGGTGGCGGGCGTGGCTCCAGTATAACCGGCGGCAGGTCTAGAAGCCTTCGTGACCAGTGGAGCTCAGGATCCCCCAATATGTGAGAAGATCCAAGACACGCTAAGGTATCCTCCACATTCAAATAGTAACACACCCTCAAAAAGAATCCCCTAAGAGATAAGACAAGCAATCACTAAACTATTTGGAAGAATAGTTACAACAACCAACACTAGAGCAACTTACTGGTGCAAGTGCAAATCGAACACGGAAGCACCCTCCAGGTATACTCTACAAAGAATGGCCTGATGTCTATCCTAGGTACTACAGTATACCCCCGTAGTCACCTTTGTATGTCCCTAAAAAGATTGCCAACTAGGTTGCCAGCACGCGAACAATCACCAGGCGGGTACAGTCGAAATTCGGGTAGACCACAATGAGCAGGGTATCAAGCCCAAAATATGTCAAGGGTATCGAGAGAAAATGTCCCAAAAGACAACTAAGGACCTCGAATGGATTCGAGACCCACGAATCCCCATGGAAAATTCAAATGATGGAATCCCAAAACAAGCCCTCGATATGTGTTCTCCACTACGATTGGTCCGACTTTGGAGGGGTTATCTCTTCTACCTTTCCGTATGCGACCTCGTGTTTATCCCCTATGTTAGAGGGGGGTCCCATATAAATTCCATGAAACTAGACTTAGAAACTCCCTATCACCGACTCCAATGTTTGGTTTTGAATGGCCTTGGAGAGTTTCCTCTCCAACCTAATCCAAGGCCCTAATCCTGAACTAGTTTGTGAACCCTACAAACAAAAAGTCTAATAGATTTTAAATTAGCATTTATTTTATGGGATTTATTACGTCATAGGGTATGAAGGTGAAACTGATGATGTGTAAAGACGAAAGAAAAAATGAATGAAAAAATGTTGGAAACAAAAGACTTTTACTAAATGCAAAATTTCTGCAACTTTTCACAAAGAAAGATTTCTTTTTCTTTTCAATTTTTCTAAGATTTTATGCAGCAATCATAAAGGAATTTCACTCAAATATGAGCTACTTATTCTCTAAATGTACTGCAAAAACTTACGAAACAAAATAATTCTCCCTAGATAATGATGCAGAAACACACTCTTTAAACAAAGCAGAAAATGAAAAAGAGATATATATATTTTTATTTAAGTGCTAATAAAGAAACAAGGGGAAAATACTGACAAGCACAAAACCAAGAAAGACAAATTCAGGCTTAAAGCACAGATTGCAAAGAATCAAAGAAAATACACACAATGCAATAAAGAAAACAGAGACTCTTACGCTTGTCTAAAAACCAAAAATAATTTTTTTTTTTAATTTTCTATCAACTATCAACTGAGAAAAAGTAGGCTAAGGGTGGGATGACCTAACCTACTAGCTGTTCAACCCTAGAATCCAAAAACCTGAGAGGAATACTTTTCAGCAAAGGAGGGGATGACTACCCCACCCTGAACAAAAAGTAGCCTGTCAAGCACGCTACTGTTACTAAAACAGCATGCGTGCGAACGCGTGCTGATCTGAAACAGGATGCATGTACACGTAGGCTAAACTTGTACAGGCCGCATGTATGTATAACTTATAAGACAAAGATAAAAATAGGCAGTCCAGACCAGGAAGAGGCCTCTGGTATTGACAACCAGGGTCCCTTGAAGGCTTGGATGCTTTTTCTAACAGAAAAGAAAAAATAATAATGCAAGGAATAACAAGCCAAAAAGGTGTCCCCGAGGTGTAGGACAGTCGGTGATGGAGTGTGTTGTTAAGCCACTCCATGATGTTAAAGTCATCGGTTTGAAACCTGTGGGGACAAAAAATCCAACCATGTTAAGGGTTGGTGTGGCTCAGGCCAGGTGCGATCCCCAGGTGATTTTGACAGCTTAGATGCCCCTGAGTCGCAGTTTCTCAAGCCACAGGTTAATCACGTAGCCAATAGGTCCCGCACAAATTAACGAACAAAAAAAAAAAACAAGCCAAAACGGCAATCTGAAATAGGAATGTGAACCAACAAGACTCAGACAGGATTCCAGAAAACCCCCTAAGAATGTATAATTCTGATAGGGAAGAGGTGGACTGCCTCTACAGGTCTCTGGACTCCTACACGCTACTGTTATCCCTACAGCTAGCGTTCACATGCGGGCTGTAAGAGGATAGGGCACGGGTACACACATTCAAGCCTTATGCAGGCCGTGTGTACCTCTATGTGTCCCAACAACTACTGTCAAGCAGAATTCAGGGAAAACTGGTATGAAGAACTAGGCTCCCTGCTCGCTCAGACCTTATAGAAAAAGACAGGCAAAGAAACAGAAAATCTAATCTTTTAAACTACCCAAAAACCTCAACTAAATCCAGAAACCCTAAAGAGTATCTTCCCCAGTATGGTCACCAATTCTGTTGTTGGGAAAAATACCCTACGGACTAACAAACTAGGGTCAGACTTGCATGCAGATTTTGAACGTAAAGAAAATACTTTTTAACCTACCACCCAAAACTTAAACCCCTCTTTCACAATACATGCACGGAAAGGAACTACTAACCTTTTTACTGGTGTTTGGTGTAGATCCTCCATTGTGCTTCGACCACTTGCTTACGCTGCTCCTTCCAAAGATAACTTGTAGTCAAAACAAACAACAATGCATGCATGCTACTTTTCTACTTGAGGGTTAGAAATTAAGTATAAATTGACCAAACCATAGATAACTCATGCATTGGGATGGGAAAAGTATTCTTTTATTATTTGAAAAATTAATCAACTTACAATCAAAGTCGAGACCGGCCACCGCTCCTTGATCCTGATCCTGGGCTCCTCTTCATTTGTCCTCCAACTACTTTGCGTTAAATCCCCTTTGGCATGAGGAAAGGCTAAAGAGTTGGGACAATGGATTCAGCAAATGTGCAGAGTTTCTTCGCTATATTTTTTCCTCCTTCAAATGGTACCCCTACCCCTTCTTTTATAGGCTAGAAGGAGCTAGGGTTTTGGATGAACCCTCAGTCATGCATGGTCGGGAGTTTAAGTTAACTGACCCATATATTTTTGTTCCATCAACAACTTTCCTTTTTTTGTGCTTTGTTAGGTACATGTGGGTTGTAGTGGGCCTGCCAGCATGCACACGTGTGCAGTAATGGGTTAGGGCGTGTGGTCCTTGACACAAGAGGATTTCTAAAGAGTTTTTCAGTAGATGTTTTGGCAATGAAGGGATATGATTTGGCATGATGCCAGGTAAGCATGTGTGGTGCAATTTAGGGTTATAACACTAAGTTTCAAATAACATAAGCACACTTTATAATTTAAATGAACATAATAAGAAATCAATGAATCAAAATTAAATCAAATTAAAAACACCCGCATCTAATGAATAAAAATGGGAACAATAGGAAATTACCCATCTTGAGGGGCCCTTTCCAACCTGGGCAATGTCTGAGAAAATAATTCATATCTGAAGGACGCCTAAAACTTGAACAATGATCAGTTCCTTATTAAATAAAAGATCAACACTTCAGTTTACAAAAGAATTCTCAATTCCCTCATATCATATCATTTCATCATTTCCCATGCTCTATGAGCTTATATTTATACATCAGTTCCACTGAGAAGAGATAAAATCAAATCCCAAACTCAGTTTTCAAATTTCACAATTTTTGGAAATAAATCCCAAATTCTGGATTTTTCACCAATCTGGGCAGATTCGTGTTAAAAATCCAAACATAAATCTTAATCCATTTTGAATTAAAAAAAATTTCTTGTCGATTACTCAATTTTCCACCTTCTGGACAAAACCCATATTCTAGAATTTTTAGATTTGATCTCCTCTGCACGAAAACTGAGGTGGAAGTTGGTAGTTTGAAATTGTTTGTTAAATTTAGTTGTAACATTAATTTTGTGCTAGAGGTCCACACATGAAAGATGGGTGAATTATGACACATGTTTCATCATGTTGACGTTGTTATGGAGAAAACCCATGTTCCCGATTTCCTTCTAGAAGCGTGCCAATATGGCAAGATACAATATCAGGTATGGGAATGACTATATTGGTGCAGGAATGTTGATCTGCAGTAATGGTATGGAAATGTTGATCACGCAAATCACACTTTATCAATCGTCATTACTAAAACATGATATAATCATCTTTTAATCACTAAAAAGATAGAAAAGACGATATATTAACCACACTGGATATAATGAAGGATGATGGTGTTTAATTAGGGTTTATGGTGTGTATTAACAACGAAATGTGGGAAAATGTGTAATAATGAATGTTTTTGTATAATGTAAAACATGGAAAAAGTGTAGCTCAAAAAGTTCGTGTGAAGTTGGTTGTAGAGATAACCCTATAATACTTTGTTAGCGTCAGAGATATTTCTGGGGATCTATTTGTATTTGGGGGTCTTGCTAGTACCTTTACCTCCATGGGAGGTGGTTCTTTCAATATTTTGGGCTTTGTTACCCTGCCCATATGGTGGACCTGACTTATGACTACTCTCCTATGCATTCATTGCATTGTGGTAGCTCTAGTTTCTTAACATATGTAGCCACATAGGCTACTTACAAGGGTTATTCTTTAGGTACCCTGATTCAGATAAGGGTCGGACAACACACAACCTATATGGAGGATTACCTCTCTGGGGGGATCAGACTGATTATGTTGTTAATACCCCGAGGGCCCTTATAACTGATTCTAATACCTCCAATATTTTGAAGGGATTCTCAAGTCCATCTTGGGTGAGGCATACCTACTCTAGTGAGGGAGGCCCCTTTTTAGCTACTATATTATGTTTGGGTGCATTTTCCCTTTTTGTTTATTTTGGTGTGCTCTTTGATTGTTAGTTGGCCCAAAAATTTCATTTTTTTATATCTCGAGTATTCAATCATCATGGAGCCAGACCATATTCCTTGTAGGTCTCGCTGTTTGTTTAAGTTACCATCGCACCTTGAGTCTTTTCCTTCTAAGAGGTGCAAATTTACTAAACATGGTACACATACCTCCACCTAACAGACTTGTTATTATACAATTATGAGTACTAAGTCAAGTCATAAAGACACAAGGAGTCCCTCGATTCCTATACCTACTAGAGTTAATGGGGTTCCTTCGAATCCTTCATCTGTGATAGTTGTAGTACCAGAGGTTCCCGTCATTACTCCTATCCATCCTGTGGTTTCTAGTCAACCCATAGTAACGAACTCTTTCGGGTCTCTTTTTTCCACGCCTGGATACAATTATCAATCCATACCTTTAGTTTATAACCCTTTCTCTTTTGGTATTCCAAACATGACATCACAACTTTTATCCTCCATTCTAGTGATGAATGCAAATCCTAGTATTGGACCTAGGTGCATGTCCCCTGTTAATATTATGGTAGTTGCGGGAGGTATTTACCCCCACGTGTGAACCTGATGAGAATGGAAGACTCCGGGAAGCAAGAGAAACCCTAATGAATTGACTAATAACCCTAGAAGCCTTGTCGGCTCAAGAAGATAATTTATATTAGGCTATTAGTGTCCAAGAGAAGAAGTCGTCTAGAATTAATAATAATATACCGAACATACACATACCCAGAAAGAGAAGTTGGCCCCAACAAACTAGTAGGATTACTATAAATACAGGGCACCAGTTCTCATTTGACAGCATCTCAGGACTGCAGTTTTCCCAGTTGGTGCACACTGCAGTTGCAGTTGGTGCGCAGGTTTGGAGGAGGGTTGTTGGTGCAGCTGCAACAACAACTAGTTTCAGTATTGGCTTGGATATCTCTTTGCTAGGGTTTGGAACATTTGATTAGTATTTTGTGATGTGCTATCCTTGGGGATTGATGTGCTACTCTTTGTTTGGCTATCTAGCCTAGGGTTTTCTTCCAGAGGAATTCTCAGGTCAAGGTTAAGGTGCTCAGAGGGAGGCTTTAGCCTGTGGTTGGGTGACGAGGGTATCGTCAATGGTAAAATGAGCACACCATATTCTATATTATAATAGATTATGGGCCCATGCCCCTTCAGTCAGCCTAAAATGATGGAAGGAAACATAGCCGCTAGATATTGAGCTCGTTGAGGAACTGTTGCTAGGGTTACTAGTAGGAGCAACTTCCAAAAGCACTGCATCTAGGGTTACCAGTAGAAGCACTTGCAAAAACCCTAAACCTCTTGTTGAGGCACCTTAAGTGATGATATTGACCTAATCTCTGGATAGATCAGTGTGCCCTAGCCCAACGCATCTCCTGGTACTCTCAGAAGGCCAAGATGTGAAGTTTGGATTTCTGGTCAAATCTAGGGTTTGACCAAGTCAAGCAAGCCATGATGAACTCTATGAAGTTTGAGAACAAGCTAGATGGAGCCTCTAACTTTAGAGCATGGAAGAAAAGGATTGACCTCATCCTTTCTAAGAATAAAGTGTTGCATATTGTGAAACGAAAGATCGTGAAGCTAGAGTTTAAAGAAGGAGAAGAGAAGGAACCACAGAACGTTGCAGCTATGGAGAAGTTCAAAGACGTTGACATCAATTCCATGAGTATCATAGTGGATTCCATAAAATACCACTTTATACCCTACATCTCCCATATTGACTCATCAAAGAAGATGTACGATTCCCTAACAAATCTCTTCTCAGTCAGAAACATTGGACAAGTTATGAGTCTAAAGAATGAGCTTCGTGACATGAATATGAATGATGACGATAGCATAACATCATACTTTTTAAGGATCTCCCAGCTAAGATATCAACTACAAGCTATTGAAGAGATCACTTCAGAAAAGGAATTGGTGAATATAGTACTCAATGGTCTTCCCAAGACATGGGATGCATTTGCCGCAAGCATGAACACAAGGAAGGAGTACCAGACATTTGAAGAACTTTGTACTTGCTGTGCTCAAGAAGAATCAAGGATCAATGCAAAAGAGAAACCTCAAAAGAAGTACGTTGATCAAGCCTTCACAACAAGATTCAAGAACTTCAGAAAAAAAAGGAAGTTTGGTTCAAGGAGGAAGCCAAATCAAGAGAAAGAAATTTCAAAAATACAATGCTTCAACTGTCAGAAGTATGGTCACTACAAAAATCAATGTCCCAAGATAAATAAAAGGAAGGAGAAACATGAAGCATCGATTGGAGAAGAAAAGGAATCTGCAAAGAAGACTAGTCAAGATGGAAGAGACTTCTTCTACTAAAAGGTAACAACACTCTTCTTATTTTCTTGTACATATCTTGCTTGCATCGTCTTTGTACATATCTTGTATATCTATCTCTTGGAAGACAATGTGTTCCAAGAAGAACTATACCTATGGAAGAACAACAAGATAAGAATGAATATCATTAGATATTACACATGAAATAAATAAATATATCATGTGAAAGCTACTACAATATAAGACTGAAATCAGAAGAGAACTGGAAAAAGCAAAGACAGAAAGAAGTCAACAATTGAGAGGAAACAGGAAAAGGAATTATGACATTCTGTAGAAGACAAAAAGATGGAAGCGTGGACTCTGTTAAACAAGAGAACTAATCATATATTGTAGAAGATAATAAGGATGCAGATGGAAGCATGGACTCTATCAAACAGAGGGAGTCGATTACATGCACTCTTACATGAAGAAAGGAATAGGAGGGAGATAATCCTATGATCCATTGAATATGAAGAAATGTATATATCCATGGTAGTAGCCATGAAAAAGATAGTATGTGTTCAGCTCAACTGCAGAAAAAGACCTCTTCAAAGAGAAGCCTTAAAGTATTCCTAGTTTTCCATCCAGATCCGTGAACCGATGATGAAGGTAAGAAGTGGAATCTACAAGAAACTCCATGGATCCAAGAGATAATGAAAAACATGAAGAAGAAAGGGATAATGAAAAACATGAAGAAGAACATTAATATTCCAAGAAAGAAAGAAGAATCAAAACAAGCATTCATTGTATCAAGAATCACAAGATTACTAGCCTGACATGAACTCACTAAAAGCAATCAAGCAGAAGAACTGAAAGTTGTGATGAAGAACAATGTATGGAAGACTTATAAATGAAATCATTACGAGATACATAACCAGAGGTTCTCTCAGATGGAGGGAGGAGACTATGATGATTGATTGTTCCAGTACACCAGACTTATCTCTATATAAGTCATTATATTATCCGCAACATCCATGAGTCAGA
>JZKD02S1620943.1:119530-135478 GCA_000966675.3 Picea glauca
GCAAGGTTGTACCAAAGGCACTTAGTTAATTAGGTAATCAAACTCTTGTAAGGACCAAGCGAAGTCCACATGCAGCAAGGTGGCATCTAATTCACTAAAAATTGGCACACTTTCAATCACACACAAAAGTAACTTATCACTCACATAGCTTCTTCTTGAAACATGGAGGTCAAAGTAAGTTTCCTCCAAAAAGGATTCCGAAAACACCCCACCTTTTCTTGATTGGACTATCCACTCCCATTTTTAATCAACGAGGTTGGTTTGCACCCCCAACCTCCCAAAACAACTACATCTAAAATATTTCTAAAAACTCACTAAGTTTTCCTCCACAGGAGGTGACAAAAGAAATTTTTTTATTCTAGGTAGGACTTCGGGGATAGGCATCCAAATAACTCCCCGTTATCTGGTTCTCACATTGTCAAAACATAGAGGTTGTCAAATAGGGAACTGAAAATCCTCCAAGTCAAGTGTTCCAATCACCATAAGGCAGGGAGATACCCATGAAGGGTTGAAGGCCGAGTTCTGTTTGTTCTGTGCGTCCCCCCTTGAGGCACCCACCTCTTGGACGGGATCTAGCCCATGACCCATTTCTTAGGCCGGAAATCTAAATGTCGCACTTTGACCGAGGTACCCAGTGGCCAAATTTAGGACATCTACCCAGGTGGCAATTATGGGCTACAATTGCACCTTGATTGGATTTTGTGTGGCTATTGGGAAATATCACTAGCTCTTTTGGGATATGTCCCCTTTACTCCTCATTATAACCAATTATTTCATCCTTCACTAGTTTCTCTTCTGGTGACTTCATACCCCACTGTTGAGTACTATTGGAAGGTCCAATGCTATTTGAGAGGAAGGACATTACGTCTTCTAGAACACAAGCATTTGCTTTATTTTTTGATTCCCCCATGTATATTATTCTTTATCATTTTATGTATGATGCACATCTGATTACAGTTTGATTTGGATATATATAGTGTGTAAACATCCAATGCAGAGACTCTTGTTTCTATATTACTCTCACCACTTTTTGCACACATTCACACAGCTAGTTTGACATCATAGGGGAACCACAGAACCCCCATCATTCACGATGCTTGCTCAACCTCCCTCCTATCTTAGGGGGAGTATATGGTCATGCCCTCTCATCGGCACCTCCTCCACACACTCTTATGAGTGCTACTATCTTAGGATCAACTTTTCTTTGTTCTACATTACTTGGGTCAACTTCCTAAGGGCATCCATTCACTCTCTCTCTCCTTTACACGGAAGCGGGGGACCCACTTCCTCTCAAGGAGGGAGCACCAACCCACCTAGCCCCCCTCATGGGTCAAGTTCATAATACACTATGGCCAGAGCTAATCCTCCCCCCCCCACTACAGATGCCATATTTGGCCTCTCTCGACATACCGGATCTCACCAAAATTACCAATGATCCTATATTGCATGATCCCACATGGCATGCAATGCCAACCAAACTCCCTTCAGACATACCAAAGTTTGAAAGAAAGGTAGGGGATGACCCTGCCAACCATGTCATGACCTTTCACCTATGGTGCTCCTCCAACAGCATTATGGATGATTCCATCAGACTGCGATTATTTCAATGCACACTCACCGGCCCATCGGCTAAATGGTATGTCGAAGAAAAATCAAGGTCCCACACAACCTTTGAGTATTGGCCATAGCATTCTTGACCTTCTTCCAATTACCCATCCACCATGAAAATGGTCTTGAACTACTGTCTAAATTCGAACAAACCTCAGCCACACACATCGCTGACCACATTCATGAGTGGCATAGGCGACGTAGTTTGTGCAAAGTGGAAACCACCAAGAAACAGTGTCTTGATTGGTTTCTTGATCACTTGTCTCTCTCCTTGGAAAGGATGTAGCTTCCACCTTCCCCCAATATGAAGAGGAAGCCATCAGTAAGGCCCAACAGTATGACCTCATCTATGCACAATCAGGGTACTTATACACGGTACTTCCTGATCTTCCAAAACCTGTGCCATTTGGCCAAGACAAACCTGGGATGTCTCACTCAGCAGACAGACTAATAGGTGCCACCACACACCATGGTCCACAACCGCAACCACCACCGATGTATGGAACACCTCAATACCCACCAACATATGGGGTACTCTTTATTACCCCCCACCTCCTTATCAACAACCATACCCTGTTTCTATACCTCCACCCATCAGTGGACCACCGTCGGCACCTCCCATACATCCACCTATTCCCACAAACAGTGGTACTCCCTCAACATCAGCTTATAGCACTAGTGAAAGAACTATGCCTTCCTATGTACCTTATGGATTGGTACCACCACAAAATCCATACTTCCCATTTCCTGGCCCTCCACAACCCATGGCTCCCCCACATCCTCATGCGGGGGTGAATTTTTTTCAACGTTCTACTTCTAAACAATACAAAAGTTTTGAACAGTTGAATACAAACAACCCAACTCACCCATTGCACAATGCCAGGAAGAAAGGATGGAACAGGAATAACAACAACCCAGGTCAAGGTGGGAATCAACCCCCACAACACCAACCCACTGGGGGCAACCAGAACCAAGGGAACCAAAACCCCCAAGGGGGCAATAATAACAAATGCCAAGGGTGAAATAATGTTAAAACCATCTTCCCTTGTTCCCTTTGTGGTGATTTTGGCCATTACACTCATCATTGCCCCCAGATCATTGATTTCAAATGGTTGAAAGATTCTGGTAGTCTTCCCCATTCTCCTGCACAAACTGCCCCTCAACAGGCACCACAACAATACATGCAAAAACCCCCTCCTGTCGTGCTACAAAATCCTATTCCACATCAAGGTGTGATAAACACCCAATAGGACACACAACATCCCCCACCTTAGGTGGGACAATACCTCAACCCTAACAACCCAACAGAGCGTACAATTCTCCTCACCAGTGAGGAAGAAATCCTTCTACAAATGCGTAGTTGTCAGTATCATTCACCCACTGAGTCTCCTTCCTTCTCTCCAGAGACCAACCCCACACCAATGGGACCCCCATTGGTGATCCCTCACCCTTCCGCCAAACCACCAATTCGCATCCCTCACATCCCATTGCGTCGGAATGTCCACAACCCACAGGCTAGGGTAGCTCATAACTATAGTTTGGTAGATGACTTAGCACAATCCTCGGCTGCCATGTCAGTTTTAGAAGTTCTCCATACTTTTCCTACTCAGCAGAAATCACTACTTTCCGCCTTGGGGGTAGTCGACCCTGGAGATACCCAACTCATCACCTTTGATCTTGACAGTGGAGAACCTCGTCTTCCCGCCTTGATCACTTTTCAAATACTAGTGAAAATACATAACATCACAGTTCATCGGTGTATCATCGATGAAGGTGCATCTATGTGCATCATGTCAAAAATAGTATGGAAGAAACTTGGTTCCCCGGAACTCATACCCTCTGCCATCACATTACAAGCTTATGAAGGATGACCATCCTCTCTTGAAGGGCTCTTCCAAAATGTCCCCTTTGAACTCGGGGGCAAGACTATTGTCATCGATATCGAAGTTATCGACGCCCCACTCGATTATAATATCATGTTTGGTCGTAGCTACATGTACGCTATGAAGGCAATGGCCTCTTCCATCTTTCAAACAATGATGTTCCCCCATAATGGGAAGATTGTGACCATCAACCAAGTCTCACATTATGAGCCTAACGCATCTACCAACCTTGATAACATTATTCCTCTCATCCACACAAACCAAGACACATATCCACTCGTCGAGATGGGTCCTAGGATTTTTAAAGATCCATCCTTGTTAGGGACATACCATGGAGCACCACCACTCCTTCATCCTACTAATCAAGTGTGTGTCATATCATCTAACGGAACTCACACAGAGGATGCTCTTCCTCCTCAGGAGGCTTCAGTCATTTCTGACGTCCCAATAGTCATAGAACCACTCCCATCGGAGCCTCTTGTGCACTCGTCAACCTCAACAGTCCATGAATCCACATCCCCTCAAGGGAATAATCCCATCTGGGAGAAATTTCCCCAACCCCTCACCCAAATTCCCTTCTTTTACCCTCCACCAGGTATTGAAGATTTTCAGGTAGCCGCAACGCTCACACTCCCTAATATGGTGTTAGAAATCCCAGTTTGGTATTTACACCCACCAGAGATGGTCCCTCAGCCATCCCTTCCCCCACAGGAAGGCTTCCCCATGACGATTCCCATCCTTACCCCCACCACCCCCCCACTCACTAACCTCCTGGCTATAGCTGGGGGCAGGAGAAAGAAGAAATATCCCACTACTCCACTTCTTCCATGCATCCCACCACCTTGCACACTATGTGAGAAAGAGGGCCACCAAACCAACAACTTTCCATCACTACCTGAATTACGAAATTTGATCCCCCTCAATCAAACTCCCAGAACACCCACCACTACCACCCACCCTTTTAGTAGTAAAGGGTTGAGGACCAAATACGCTTTTGATATATGTTCAGAGTATGGCCATTACACCCATCATTTCCCAGCACTGCCACGTTTTCGATAGACATTAGTGGCTATATGCCAGAACTTCCAGAACAACCCCAGTCTAGCTAAGTCCTCGTCAACAAATATCACTGACATCCGCTATGTCACCACTTCAGTAAATGAACATATGAGATGCCCTTGCTCTCTCTACAATTCATTAGCTCATTTTACATACCAGTGTCCTATGATCCTTGAATACAGGCAATGTCAATTGGCCCTGCTTCACCGACCCACAGAGGCGATAATTGACATTACCTCGTCAGTAGAGTATATTCATGTCATTTATCCCAAGCCCGAGGCACTCCCAACACCTCCATGGTTCTTCAATGATGCCTCTGAGGATTTACCCCGCAACCCCCCGAATTCTCCTGCTCATTCCCCTATGGACACTCTCCACCCAACCACCATGGGTACCCCTCAGTATTTCAATATATGGTTTATGTCGAGTGAACCTGCACCATCTCCTAACCATGTTCCCCCTGTTTCCTCACCAGGGGGCAACCACACCACCAATGTCACAGAGATCACTCCTCATGACCCCTTCTATTCCTGTCAATTCCAATGCGACAAAGAAATACTCAAAGATTTAAATCACTCGGACTCTCCCTGGGATGCACTACATCACCGCACACTCTTCTCTCCACAGGAAGCCTCTATGCCTCCTAACCAAAACCCCATTTATGCGGTCGAAACCAAGGATTTTATCCCATCAGGGCCTATCAATTGGTTCAATAATCCCATTCCTACTCCTGATGCATTTGAAGAAGGCCACATGGCCAACATTTCCCCCACCATCAAAATCGACATTTCCATTAAACATGGCATCGTCGAGGAAATCACCATTGGAGCTGCTTGCACTCCTCAGGAAATCGCCGCATATACAACCCTCTTCTAGGAATATAGGGATATTTTCGCCTGGTCATACACAAAAATGCATGGCCTCGATCCCTCTATTGTCGAAAATCGCATTGACACCTAGCCCAACATCACACCAGTTCGCTAAAAATAGTGACCGCTACACCCATTTAAAGTTGTGGCTATCAAAGCCAAAATTGACAAATTATGTGCAACTGGGTTTATTTACCCCATCACTTACACTTCATGGGTTTCCAACCCTATACCCGTTAACAAAAAATAGGGCACTATCCACGTTTGCACAGAATTTCACGATCTCAATAACGCATGTCCCAAAGACAACTTTCCAATGCCTTTCATCAATCAAATTATCGATGACTGTGCTGGCCACGAGGCTCTCTCCTTTATGGACGGATTTTCTGGCTATAACCAAATACAAATCCACCCAGCCGACCAGTATAAAACTGCATTCATTACCCCACGGGGTACTTTTTCATATCATGTCATGCCTTTCGGCTTAAAAAATGCCGGCGCAACCTTCCAGCAGGCGATGACATACATCTTTCACGATCTAGCTAATATCATCCTCGCCTACTCGGACGACCTCACAGCTTGATCCAAGAGACGCACCCAACATCTGAATGATTTACGAATCATCTTTCAACGATGTCGTTAGTACAACATCCAGTTGAATCCTCTCAAGTGTGTGTTCTATGTCACCATAGGGCAGCTCCTCGGTTTTATTGTTTCCCAAAGTGGTATTACCGTAGACCCCCTCAAAGTCCAATCTATCACTGAAATTCCACCTCCCCAAAATTTACAGCAAATTCAGAGTCTTCAAGGCAAATCTAACTTTCTTTGACACTTTGTCCTAGATTACGCCATATGCACACATGGTTTCCTTCGCTTACTATGTCACGACATCCCATTTCACTGGGATGACCACACCCAATAGTCATTTGACAATCTTAAAACAACGCTTTCAAATGCACCTTTAATTAGTGCACCTGACCATAATTGCGATTAAATCCTCTATGTATCAGCCTCAACTGTATCAGTAGTTGGCGTCCTCGTCTAGCTCAAAGATGACAATCATGAACATGTCATTTATTACATTAGTAGGAACCTCTCAGGGCCACCCTTGAAGTATAAACACGAAGAGAAACTTGCTCTTGCAGTTTTCCTCGCAGTCCAGAAACTGCACCATTACATTCTGCTTCGCACCATAAAGGTCATCGCAGATTCCAACCCTATGCAGTACTTGCTCAGCTGTCGACAATTTAACGAAAAATTTGCTCGATGGGTCGTTATCCTTCAGGAGTATGAGCTCGAGTTCTCAACACCTAAGAGTAAGAAGGACCTTGTTCTCACCAAACTTGTCACGACCCTCCCCTCTGACACCACCAGTGCCCCCGTCAATACCGACTTTCCCGATGAACATCTCTTTTACATTACTTTGAATGATCCTTCGTACGGTGACCTTCTCTTCTACCACCGAACTCAAAAGTTTAGTAACCACCTTTCATGGGATGATCGTCGATGTATTGGCCATCAGGCCCCCCACTACCTTCTCATCGGAGACATCCTATACCTGCGGGGCGTCGACACCCTTCTTCGTCGATGCCTGACTATTGATGAGGCCGACAGAGTCTTAAATGAATGCCACAACGACACATGTGGGGGCCATCTTTCAGGTATATCCACTGCTCAAAACATTATCTGAGCCGATTACTTTTGGCCTACCTTGTTTCATGATTGCATTCATGCCATGAAACGATGTGAGCAATGTCATCTCTACACCAACAAAGCCCAGGCTACCCCCGCTCTTCTCCACCCTGTCATTACAGTCGGCCCTTTTTGCAAATGGGGCATCAACTTTATGAGTTGTAATCCACCCTCCAGCAATGGTCACAAATACATCGTTGTCACCGTTGACTACTTCACCAAATGGGCTGAAGCTATGCCCACTTTCAACAATACTGCTGACATTGCAGTGCATTTTTTCTTTAACCATGTCATATCCCTCTTTGGAGTACCCCTCCAACTCATTTTCGACCATGGGAAACACTTTGAGAATGATATCTTCATCGAACTCTCATCTCGATTAGGCTTCTCTCACAAGTTTTCCTCACCATATTACCCTCAGTCAAACGGATAGGTCGAGGTAGTTAACAAAGTCCTCAAGACCATGTTACAGTGCACAGTCAATAAACATAAAACCAATTGGCATCATATGTTATTTTCTGTGCTATGGGCTTATCGAACGGTTGTGAAGACTGCTACCAGTTTCACACCATTCCATTTAGTCCATGGGGTCGAGGCAACTCTTCCCATCGAGTGCGAAATTCCAACCTTACAAACCGCAATTGAACTATTACCTGACACTGCTCCAATGGAGCAGTTCTTGCTAAACTTGGAGTCTCCAGATGAATATCGTTGATCTTCCTTACAGAACAATGAGGCAGCTAAAAAATGATCCAAGGCTACCTTTGATCGCCATGTCAACCTTCGATCATTCCATGAAGGCGACCTCATCCTGGCTTATGATATCGCTCATGATACCTTTGGCCATGGAAAATTTGAATCACTTTGGCATGGCCCTTAAATTATCCACCATTGCCTCACCAAAGGTGCATACATCCTGGCCTCCCCCGAAGGCCTCTCTCTCAAAGAACCCGGTAATAGGTTGTATCTCAAGAAATTTTATGCTTAAAAGTAGTCATTCTAATTTAGGTTATTTCTTTTTCTAGCATTTTTTAATCTTTCTTTTTTTTCCTCCCCTCTCATCTAAATTATCCTTTGTGCTATTGGCAGATGCTTCCTCCATCAGCCTACCACATCGGTTACGCCGACGCTGATAGCCGTTGGACACAAAATCTCGCTTCGGCTGCTTGGGCTCTCTACACCTCCTCACATGAAATGCTCCATTCAAGTGGCATATTCTTGGGGTCAGCAACCAACAACCAAGCCGAATACACTGCGATCATTGGCCTCCTGGCCAATGCCCAACATCATCATATTCGTCACCTTAGTGTCTTCTTTGACTCTCAACTAGTCATTCTCCAGCTCAACAATGTGTACCGCATACGCGATTCATGCCTCTTTCTCAAATACCTAAAGGTTAGGCAAATACCTGCTGCCTTGTCCTCCCTGAATCTCCCAATCTCCTCTGAAAACTGCTCGTCCAGTCACTATTGCAGTAGGTACAAATGAGGTGGCAATGTGGGCCCTACAGCTATATATAGGCCTTTTGCCAAACTTCCACTCACCATTCCAGGAGCCCAAGGTGTCCATTTTTCAAACCATCTTCAGCCACGAGATCAACATCCCGTCACCTACATCACAACAGTTCCTGGGCCTCTTTTCATCCTGAGCCCCCAGGGCACCTTTTTTTATCCATGGTTAGGTACGCATGCACATATTTCACGCTTATCATTCAATACATGTTCATATCTTCAATTCTTTTCAGATATTGTTCACTTCAGGTATTTGGGTTTTATGTGTGCAGGTATTTGATCATCATACATCGACACAACCCCTTCAGGTATATACTCAACACTGGCATCTAGTCTTTCCCGTTGTATCGCATTTACATTTCCAGTCATACCCTCTGATATTGGCCTCTAGGATCCCCATTCCCGGCTCTGCAGTACCCACGCCTCCATTTGCATCTTCGGTACTGTTACCCGGTAGCATTCTTACCCACATGAGTTGTCCCATTCATAGCACCTTTTGCCACTTTTTGACACTCATGCTTTTTTTCATCACCCTTTAGGGATGGGAGTCCCGATAGTCTTTCATCATGTCACAAATCAGCCACATACTCCTTCTCCTCATTTTGCTAGTTTTCCCACATGGACTCCCATATTATCTCTTTACGATTCTATTTTTTAATTGCACCTCTGCAGTATCATGAACCCTCCATCTCATCCACAATCAATTTGCCCATCTGCAAACCTCCCTTCATTTCACCTACCTCATACAGAAACTCACCACTGGGGCCCCCACCCTTCATCAGTTTTCCAAACAAATTATTCCCTACATGGGCCATCCATATCACACTGGGGCACCCGTTTCTATATTTGTACATTTCTCCTCAATCATTTGTTATTTATTGTACAAACACCTTTATTTCCAGTCATTACATTATATTTTTTGTCGTCACCTTTGGCGACATGTTTCCTTCCTTCTGGCCAAACACAACCCATGTCACCCTTGGTTGGAGCATTACTCATCATTTACCCTTGCCGGCATCGTCCATATCTTCAGAGTACCCCACAAGCCACTTACCTCTACCCTCTGAATTTGTTCACCTTGCCTCGCCTCTGACACAACTTATCATTGGTCTTGTCGTCCCCCTGACACTCGACCTCGTTACATGGTTGTGACCACTCTTTATCTCATACATCCTCCAAACAAGGGCCATCTAGAGTCGTCCCACTTCTTGACTTCATCCATGTACCTCTGCCACTTCCTCACCTCAGTAGATTTCACGAAGCCCTTTTCTTTTGGGAGTTGCGTTCCCCTTTTGTCAACATCAGCAACATTTTCGGAAGGGCGACAGTATCTTGATTCTCATTCTCCACTAAATGAGAGATCTTGGATGGCACAGGGTGAAACACCATTGCTCCCTGCTGTCATTGACCCCCATAACATTTGATGCCAACACTTTCTCCTATTACGGTGAGTCTTACTTTGCAACTATTGCAGTTATTTCTATCATTTGTCGAAGACCTTTGAACTGGGACGGGCTATCAGTGCCCACATCATCGTTGATACTTATTACCGTGATCGTTTCATATTATTCAGAGTATGTTCCTTTGCAGAATTGTCTTATGCCTTTATCATCACCGCCCCTGAGGGCGCCGCAGTTGTCTACACCAACACTTCAGTCATATTTTTTCAAAGTTACATGACATGAGCATGGGGTATGCCCGCCTCGTTTGTACACAGTTTTCTATATCGCACACCTCATCGAAGGTTGGGTCCTACCGGTTCCTTTTTTCTCCAACGGATCACTTTGAATGATCCCATTATTTCTCTATCTTACAACAACATTCTCAGTAGAAGAAACATTGATGGATTTCGGCTATACGTATGCTCCTAACCTCATCCATCAAGGGGCATCTATTATCACTGAAATTTCGTCTGCACATGGTTACAAGAACTCAACATCGTCAAGCAGTAATGAAGTCATTCATAGCCCTGAATTAATCTCACAACATTCAAAAAAGGGCAAAAACTATACAAAGTAGTGAAAAATTGAAGAGCGCTTTGCATACATTGGGCATGCGCGCACATGTGCAGAATAGGAATGTAGAAAGCACGCATATGCGCACGATGTGTGACTGTCAGCGCAAAAATCTATGCACCTGCTAAATGACGCATTTATGAATGTGTTCAGCCTCCCAACCACTTATGGTTCAGGTCCCAAGCTGATTTGACCTCCAAATCTGGGCTCGATCTGAATGGTGGGTTGGTCAAAGACCTAAAAATGCCCTAAATGGCCTCTTTTCACACTACAAAGCAGTTGAACAAAAGCCCAAAGCAATGCTATAAAAATCCATGAATGCACCTCATTTTCTCAAGGAATTCAAAGTAATGTTATGCTGCCTATATTGTTTTAAGGACTCCACCCTTGACAAGAATACATTGGCACCATTTCATTGAGCTATCCATCTCACCATTGAGTGTATTTGCAAAGAGTTCTTTCATCACCATTTTCATTTTCTTTGTTGTAAGAAGAGCTACTAGTGAGGATCCAAGAGCCTTCCCTTGGAGGAAGAAGGGACTCATAGTCCCCTTTCTTCTTGGTGCTTTGTTTTCATCAATAGATCAAGCCTCAAACATTGGTGACATGGGTCTTTTTGTTCTTGTTATCTCTATGTCCCTATGCTTATGATTCTAGTTTTTATTAGTTTAATTCTTAATTATAGTTTTGTTTTTCTTTCTCTAACTCATTTCTCTACAACTGTCCTGCTGAGCAGACCCAACTGAGCTTGCAAGAACCTCTTATTTTCTCACCAAGGTGATGAAAGAGGCACAACAACATCAACACATTGCACAAATCATAACAACACAACATGTATGTGGTTCTCCCCCACCCTAGGTCTACGTCCACCAAATCTTCTTCTTTATTATCTTCATTCAAGCTTCTTACAGGAACATAGCATGAAAATCCTACTCCACATAAGACAGGAGATCCATGTGCACTCTACTAGACCCTCCTTCTTTGAGTTAGGGTATAACACCAAGGCTTCTTACAATTACTTGCACGTAGTTCTGCAAGTCTCATATAGTATGCACAAAGCATATACAACCCATACTTAGCACTTATCCCAATATCACATAGATATCTATATATGCATATATCCTCCTTACATTGCCTAAACATCTATTTATACTTTACAAAATAGGACTAAACATGGGGAAACCCATGGATCAACATCCCCATACCCGTTACATAATCCCAAATCCCAAAAAGGACCCAAAAAGGGGCCGATATCCCATGATCTCTGCTTCACCTTGCACTCCACCTTAGATAGGATGTCGGAGTCCCAAAATAGGTCAAACATGACCTAGGATCTCCCAAAACTTGGTCAAGGGCCAATAGGCCCCCAACACTCACCTGTGACTCGTCCTAAGTCACTCTAGTTTGGGTAGTTCTACTTCAAAATCCTCGAGCGTGGCTCGAGATGGTTTGACTTCTTGTTGTGCCATAGCATCCTGTTCAATGAACACTTGGATGACTGTGCCATTCATGGGTCCTTCTAGGCATTGTTCTGCTACAACAACAACTTTCTCCAGTTATTCTCCTCGACCTTCAATCTCTATGAACAATTGGTAAGCCTTATATTGTACAGGTTGGAGCCTCTGCATTCTACTTTTCTTCATCGAGATGTTACTCCAGTGCTTAAAATTTTGGGTTCTTAGTGAGTTTCTCATATGTCTAGGCACTGCAATTACTCAACTACTTTCATTCCATGGTAGGGGCCTTTATCCTTTCAATTGTGCTCTAGGCGGCTTCTTCTCTTTGATCCCTTACATCCTATGGAGTCTCTAGCACTGTGTGGAGATCTAAGTCTACTACATGTTGTTGTAGCTGTTGGATAGCTTCTACGAGATTCTCTACTTGTTGTGTGACTCGGTCCTATGCCTTTATTTCTAAGACTATCACAGAGCAAACTACTCTGCTGACCTCTTTTTTCACTTTGAGTTGCTCCGTGAGAAACAGTTATTTTCCTTACTGCATCTGTAATTTTTCTTCATGGAACTTCTCTTAGAGAGAAATATTTTACCATTCTGCAACATTGCATTGTTCTACAAGTATGCCTTGCACTTGCTTCAAGGCATCGATGGCTTGTTCTATTTCTTCTTATGCTCATTGAAGGCGAGCTTTGACTATATCAACTAGTTGGTGGAGTTGGGTTGGCTCATCTCCCAACTCTGGTTCTCCCGATGGTAGGGGTACAGTTGAGAGTGTGCGGCTAGACTGAAGGGCATGTTGTACCCCTTAGAGTTCAACTCCAATTCTCTCATACATTTCTTCCTTCTTGGCTTCTTGTTTCTCTACTATTTCTAGTGAAGCATCATTCAGGGCTATGATGATGAGGTCAAAATCATCGGAGATGAGGACAGTCTGCATCTTGGTCATGGTGGCTTTCAATTTATTTCGGGAAGAATGTTTCAGGGGGGGGGGGGGATTCCTCTTCTTCAAGGGGTTAAGATCGTCTCTGGGCGATGTTAGCTCCCCTGGATTCTGTTTAGCTTCTACTTCATCATCACCCCCTCAGTCAGGTGACACTAAAGCAGTCATTATTGAGGTGTTGCTTAAGTTTTGAACCTCCTCAATATTCTTGCATGTCTTCCATTCTTTATGAGTATCCTCTGAGCTGTCAAGATCATATATCTCTGCAGGGTTGGTGGGGATAAGGAGGTCAATAGACCATTCCTTAGTGATATCCTCAAGGTCTTCTTCTATAAGCTTATAATATGACTGGAGCTTCTCTTTATGTTCATATGCTCGTTTTGTAATGTAGATGAAGTGCACATATTCCCTGAACTTCATCAAGGGTCAGAACCTTTGTAAGGTGTTCAGAGTCATGTGAGGCTCAACTTCGATGGATCTATTTAGCTAGAGGTAATATTTATGAAACACAACATTCGACTGCCACTGTTTGTTCATATCACTTGAATGCCAAAGAGTATCAAACTTCGCAGCAAGCGGTTCAAATGGCTCTATGTCTAGGAAAGTCACACCTTTTGGCATCTTCCAGAAAACAAATTCAATGAGGATTGAGAACCAACTAAAATGAAATTCATAACCCTGATCCTGTGCTTCTTGATAGTCTAGTTCCAATTGGTTGATTAGGTACTTCACCCAGTTCATTTGTAGGCCTTCTGCGCACTTCCCTACGAGATCAACGACAAAGCCAATGACTTGCGTAGGTCAGTTCTTCCTTACTAATTTTCTAGCTATCGGTTGACATTCTAGGTGCACTGTGCCACTCTGTATGGAATCTACCTTGTAGCCTCTTGTTCCCTTCTCAACATATCCATATGTATCCTTGATCTTCTATGCCAGTGCGCGATTTGTGTCTTTTCCTAGATAAAACTATTATGGGTCGGGTCCTTTCATACTTAGTCCTGTGATCCTGTGGATCAACGTTGGGTCAATTGTAATATGATGATATAGACATAAGTAGCCACCATGGTAACATGATAGTAGAAGCTTGACACATGTGTTGACTTCCTGGTGTCTTCTGAAGTGGGATCTTCATGACATGCAGAAGGGTGGACTTCACGAGGTTCATCATCCATGGCTGAGGAATTATCTTTGAATTCTTCCCCTTCATTCTGGTTAGGTACTTGTATGTGGTGAACATACCATAGATATTGTGATCTACGAGGTTGAAGTTGTTGAAATTCAATGCTGTGATCTTATCCTGCTCTGCTCAAACTGCACGTATCCCCTTCGAGAGGTACACACTGACCATGGTGTACTTGAAATATCTTGGCACACTATCACGATTCACCACACCATCCAGAGGTGGGATATAATCGAGTAATATGGTTGGAATTAGGTTTGCATTTGCTAGGTCATCTTTGTGTTTGGTTCTCTTTTCTGCTAAGGGTCAGGATGATCTGGCTCCACAAGCAATCAATGGAGAGGCTTGCAGTCCTCTTATTGATGACTCTTGTATACCTCCAGACATCGACATTACTCGTTCAATCATGAGGTCGATGAGAACTTCTTAGACAACTTTCTCTACAGTGTTGAACTCATCTGACATACACGCTCGGGGTTGGAAATCTTGGGTTCAAAGAGTAACTTCTCAAGACAACAGGATGGAAGAAAATCTCGCGATGATCACTATGAAAAATCAATGATTTTGCGGGCTCAGATTCATGGTTAGAAAAAAGTGTTCTCGATGCATGGCATGACAGGTTAAATAGATAGCTTGGAAAAAATCTCTTGCAATGGGTGAGAAGCCTTCATTAACTCTGTTCTGTCCATTATGGCATGGTCCAACGGCTTGGTGGTGAACCATATATGCCTTTCTACCCATTCGAAGGGCTGGTTGAATGGTTATATTATTCCCAATGGCTATATTACTTCACTCTAGCGAAGTGCCATGTGGCATTGTTCTGTTATCCAGATGAAGCTCCAATTTTACAAATTTTCTCTTTGTGAAGTTCCCTCTGGAACTTTCTATAACTTTTCGATCTTAGCTCTCTTCTTACTTAGCTTTCTAGCCTTCTTTCTAGTGAGATTCATCTCAGAATTTCTTTTTCCATTTTGATTCTTATCTTCTTTTGGCATAGTTACTTCGTGTTGTTGAGATTCTTTCCTAAGATTCAAGGGTGATACTTATTCTTTATCTAGAATAGGTTCTTAAATCTTTTGTGGGTATTCTAGTTTTCTTGCAACTTCGACATTCAATTCTCTAGTGTTAAATAGCTTCGATCTATTCTTTTTTTCTTCAATCAAGTTTGAAATCCTTCTAGTCATGAAATCCTTTAACTCTTTCTTCTTCTTCTCTAAAAGTTCTTCTTCTTCCTTCCTCCTTACCTGATCTCTTTCAAACCAAGGTTTTCCTAGTAACATGGTAAATGGGGCGTTGTCCTCAATCAATTTAACAACTTCAAATTCTTCTTCTGTCGAAGTTCCATTCGCACTCATAGATATCTGGGTAAGCTTTTCACATAGGTTTATCAACTTTTCTTTCAATAGTCATATTCCTCCTAATGAAGGAATGTTATAACCCTAAAATGCACCATACAGGTTTACCTGGCATCAGGCCAACTCATGCCTCTTCCTAGCCAAAGCCATGCTGAGTAACTCCTCAAAAACCACTCAAAACAAGCAACCCGCGCCCTAACTTCTCACTGGGCGTGGGCATCCGCTTGTTTTCCTCTTACTGCACGCGGGTATCCGCGGGCTAGACTAAAACAGCCTGCGAGTACCTAACAATGCAAAAAATCAGGGAAGTTTCCGCCGAGACTCGGGGCTTTTTGTCAGTTAACTGAAACTCTCCGCCATGCATGGCCGAGAGTTCGAC
>JZKD02S1620943.1:147390-165116 GCA_000966675.3 Picea glauca
CAGATCTGTGCTCTCAGAATTCTTGGAGTGAAAGTGTGTGGGGAATGAAGGAAAGTTGGAAGGGACCTTATGACATCAAGGCCATGGTTGTAATCTCTCTTTCACATTTAATATGGTAGCGTAATATGATTCTTTCCTATAAATCTTGTTGTGCTTTATTGTATGATTCCTTGATCACATACATATGTTTATATTGAGTTTATGCTATTGCTATCACTTTGGATGGTTGTGTTCTTTTGCGAGTTTATCATCGTATGAGTGTTGTAATGGAGCTAGGATGATGATAGCGAGAGGAAGCGACATTTAACCGGTATGTCACCTATCTCTCTTTAGTTAGTAAATTCAATATTTAAAAATTAAGGAAAGCATCATGTTCTGGTGTGTTTTGCTCTAGATCTAGGTGGATCTAGGGAGATCAGTTAGTGTCCGTACCTAACGATTAGTCTGATAACAAAATTGGTGACTCCACTAGGGAACGAATTGTTTCCTAGTTAGTCTAGTTTCCCTTGCTTTGATTGCTTTCTTTATGGTCTCTGAGTCTGTGGGAGATCCATCGAGACTCTCTGGATCCAAAAGTTCACTCAAATTTAGTCCTTTTTCAAAATTTTTCTTGTTTACAGGCATTCTCACACTGTACCTTTTATTGCCCTATGCGAAATACCTGAGTTCGCACCCTGGTGTTAAGTCCAGTGCAAACCCCTCAAAGTCAACCTATGTTTAGCCTGCGAGAATCTTTGATTCTCTCACTGTAATACACTGCTAGCCTGCAAACTTGTTTGTAAAAATTTTGGATTGGGTCTTGTCATTTTTTGATGCCCAGTTTTTCTTTGAACAACTGGATTGAACTTTTGGAGCCTATATCGATCTGTTTACATTCTTCTTGACATTCTTTGAGTTTCTTTTAGCCACTTGTGCTTTTTTTGGTTTTGAAGGATTAGTATCATGCTTTGAGTGTCTTTCAATTACAAAGCATGTGTTTTCTTTAGAATTGTTGGAAAGATGAGATTTCTTTTGAATAGTTCTCTTTAAACGAGAACTTTTAGTTTGGGTTTCTTTGTTTTAAGAAAGTTCATTATTGCTTTTAGTGAAATTTTTTAAACAAAAAGATTTAATTTCTTGCTTTATATTAGACTGGGGGCATTTTCTTGAGAATCTTGATATTGATGAGTTTAATATATTTTGGGACATCGTGCATATGGGCATGATAAATGTTTTCTCCTTCTCGTAGCATAGCTTTCATCGAAATGAAAAGATTGCATCTTCATATCTTTGCATAATTTTCAGGTTAGTCAAAACACCATATTGTCCACGCCATTTTCCTTTTGAGTAACAACAACCATAAAATAAAGTGCTTATAAAAATTGATTAGACATTTTTATCTTTTTTGATAGCAAATCTACATTAGATTAATTGTAGGGATTTGGAATAGGTGTGAAATATAACTTTCCAAAGTTGCAAACAAACATAGAATCTTGAGTTAGGGAGAGGTTAAATCCACTTATTACATTTTGTCCTAGGAAGCTCTTCTAACAGAAGGGTCAATCATGAGGTCGCATTGAGACTAGTAGAGTTACTCACCCTGCTTTGTTGGTCTTGGTGTAGAGATTACGTGTATTATGGGGGTCGCTTGAGAGTTATACCCACAATGATGAGTGGAAGCCTTTCAAGTTGATTTTGGGCTAGATACCCTACCCTTGTGTGTGGATTGGACTGTCGACTATTTCCCCAGGAATCACTGTAGTGATTGGTAACCTTTGTGGCCTATCTCTCTAGGTTTTTTACATGAGGTGACTGTGGAGGGGTAAGTCTTCACGGTACCCAGAATCGATGTTGCCCAAACTCACTCGGGATCCTTGGAGGGTATACCCATGATTATGTGTGGGAGCTTTCACCAAGGTGTAAGTCCATTAAGTAGGTTGTCAATGTAACTTTTCCACCTTCTCTATTTCAGCCCCTTCTTACATTGTTCCCACGATGTTGGATTTCATCACCAACTAGTGTGCTCATTATAAGAAGGTTTTGTTTGTTTGCTTGCTCACTCGATTTTTAGTGTGTGCTATTTTTTTTCCCTAACATACTCTAGATTGGATTTATTTAATGGTGTCAGTTCCTGGAATGACGAATGAAGGAACCCTTGCTCCAGGGGAACCTTTTGTTTTTCCTTCTTATGGAAACATTGGTCCTCCTCACATCACTACTTTGAGCCTTCCAGGTCTCACTATTGGATTACCAGTATGGTTGTTTTCCACTCAGGTAATCCTGAATGCAGTTAGTGCTTCAGTCACAAGCACTTTCCCCCAAGAGCATCAACCTCATGTTGATCCTTCACCTTCTTCACCAGTAATATCTTCTTCACCTTCTTTGCTTGCAGGGTGATCTTCTGTTTCATCTTCTTCGTCGAGTGAAAGTTCTGAAGCTAGTAACCCGGTGAATAAGAAGAAGAAAAGGAGGATTAAGAAGAAGAAAGATAAACAAGGGTCAACGCTTTCAACCATAGGAAAGCATGTTGGAAAACAACCAGTTACTGTTAATCGTGATGGTAGTGTTGATGATGTCAACATCACCCAAACAACTCGTAGGTCCAAGTACCCTTCCAGGCTTTGTAAGGGTAGCCATCTTCTTAAGGATTTCCCTGGTCTATACAAGGTAATAGAAGCATGGTCTACATCCCCTTTAGAGTCCATGTCATTGACCTCTGAACAACATGTTGATGACCCCTCGTGAACTAGTCAAGATACCGTTGGGAAGAAGAAAAGTAGAGTCAAGTTCCCATGCATGCTATGCAAAGAGAGTCATCTCACTCACCTTTGCCCTCATATGGACAAAGCCTCGAAATTCCTGGAAGACATGACTATTTCACAGCCTCAACTTCCAGATACTTATTGCAAGCTTTCTTTCAATCCACCTATAGTTGATGGAATGATCACTCTAGTCCCTTCACTGGTCAATCCGGTTGATCATGTCATCAATTTGGTCACATCCTTAGTTGAACCAGTTGACAAAGTGGTTGATCTGATACCATCCTCATTCAATCCCACTCTCCCCTCAGAGAGTGAAACTAAAATGGTTGATCTGATCCCATCCTTGATCAATCCCACTCTCCCGTTAGAGAGTGTCACCCAAGTGGTCGATCCATTTCCATTTGTCAACCCCATTCTCTCCTTGGAGAATGAAACTCAAGTGGTTGATATGATCTCTCCATCAGTCGATCCTACTCTCCTGCTCGAGAGTAAACCCAATACTGCCAATTTTTTTCTTGTTGATACAGAATCTACCATGATGGGGGCTATTCCTCCTTCTCCCGTGAAACCCCCTCCAAGTAATGAGGCCATCCATTTTGATTGGGGTGTGCTAACTGGACCTCATCTTCCCTCTCACATTCCTTTCCAGATTACAGTACAGGTTTGTGGTCGATATATTCCTCGGACACTGATAGATGAAGGTGCGTCCGTTAGTATTTTGTCCTCTATTGCTTGGCAAGCTTTGGGTTGTCCTCCACTTGCACTGGTTACGTAGAATCTGTTATCTTTTAACATAAGAACTAGTCAACCTTTAGGGACCCTTCCTCAATTTCTTGTAACTTTGGGAGAGAAAACTGTCTTTATTGACGTCATGGTAGTCCAAGACCCCTTGGATTTCGCTTTACTCCTTGGGCAAGATTATGTCTATGCCATGAAAGATATTGTGTCTACTCCTTTTCATGTGATATCTTTCCCTCACGATGGACGGGTTGTGATTGTTGATCAACTTTCATTCATTGACCCCACCTAGATTGCCTCCCTAAGTGGTTCTTATATGCAGATGATATCGTCCCCACCATAGGTCAATTATGTGGCATTGTCACCCATGGCTTCAACTTCTGATGACTTAGATCCAGTAGTTGACATGGTGATATCTTCGATAGGGTTGTTAGAGCCTGATCTCTTTACTCTTGTCACAACCCTCGACATGGTGTCCTTCTAGAGTGTGTTTCTTCCATCAAATGAAGACCTCTTGGAAGCCATGACCGAGTTTTGTACCTTGACATGGTCTCCTTTCAGAGCATTGTCCTCTTGGAGTCCATGATCAAAAAGACTCCAAGGATAGGTTTTGCATCTCTGAGGCAACCTCATTAAAAAATGAAACAGAGGTCTTTGAGCATAGTTTTCTAATTTCAATCTTGTTAAAAAATGAAACCACTTGAGGATAGTTTTTGCATCTCTGTAGCAACCTCGTTAAAAAATAAAACAAAGGTTATGAGCATAATTCTTGTTTCTATGTCAAGCTCATTAAAAAATGAAATAGTTTTCCCCCTCTCTATTTGAGTCAAGTCTTTTGTCTAGTATTTGAAGCTTCATTTCATTCTCCTTTGCAGTTGGATGAAACGAAGCTTGGGGGGCAATACTTTCAGCCTCTATACTTCATGCTGAAGTATAACTATTAGTTTCTTAAGCTGGGGGCTAAGTACCAACCATCCATGTGTTATGCGTTGGGAAGTTGCAAGCATAGTTTTCTATGGTTTAAGCTTGTGTAAAAATGAAACCACTTACCTCAAGCATAGTTTCCTCTGGCTCAAGCTTGCGTAAAAATGAAACTAGGTCCAAGCATAGTTTTTTTTAGTTTTTAAGCTTGTGTAAAGATAAAATCTATCCCAAGCATAGTTCTGTTTTGTTTTGAATCTTGTGTAAAAATGAAAACAATCCCGAGCTTAGTCTTTGTTCTTTCTCATGCTCATAAATACATGAGAATAAGTTACCAATCTTAGTCTTTGTTCTTTCCCATGATCGTAAATCAATGAGAATGTAACCGAGTAAACTTTTATCACTTTTTTGGACTCGTGAAGGTTATACAAAAAAGGAACCCCCTGGAGTTCCCTTTAATCTCTTTTCAGACTCTCTAAACATGAAAAGATTGTCGAGCGACCTTGTTATTTTCACGCTCATTAAATTATTTGAAGAAAATGTCTGTTGAGTGATATTTTATCTCTTTTTCGGTCTCATTAGACTACTTTACGAAAAATGAACTGAGAGAGTTCTCTTTAAGTGTTTTTCAGACTCTCTAAACATGAAAAACCCTTGAGTTTTCTTTCTTTGGACTTGTTAAACAAACATCGAAAGGCCCAAAATGGGACAGAACCACTCCTTCCTAGGGTTCATTAAACATACTCCGAGGGACTCATACAAAGGATGAGCATACATTACAAGAATATGTTATCCTCCTCAAGCTTGTGTAAAAATAAAGAGGTACTTGCCAAAAATGGTGGGGGAAAAATTTGGAAAGAAATGTATCTAAACCTGTATTCTGTGGAAGAGTCGCTTTTGAACATGACACCCTTTCACTCGCCTTGTGTCTAGGTTGGAAAATCCACTTGTCTCCTGATCATACTCCTATAAGATTACAAATTGGTCTATGGTCCTTATTGTTGAGTCAGTATTTCCAAGACAGTTATCGTGTCGTCAATATGTTCAAAAATATGTTCAAGCTGAAAAGCCTTCTATTGCGTTGGCCATTTCTGCAGTCCTTAAAGACTTCTATTGTGTTGGCCATTTTTATAGTCTTTAATCCTTCTATTGTATCGACCATCCCTGAGTCAGTCATGAATCACTTGTTACTCTTATCTACTTCGAATATTGTTACTCATTTCATGTCATTGATGTGGGATACATTAAGGCCCTCCGGTGATGAGTCTTTTCCTATCGACTTCAACTCATTATCCAGGAATTAGACTTAGAAACTAATTAGTACCTTGGAACTTGCATGTCTCAATGGCAGGTTTCCTCACTTTCGACAGTGGGTTTTCATTATTGCCCCCTGATCAGGAGATTTCGTCGAGTGTTCGATTTCAACTCCTTTATTCACATTCGTTGGATTGTACTAGTGTACCTTGGGAGTAATTTACATTAATGGTAATTTACCTCGCACTTGTTTACGGTATACACTAATGACCGGTAATCAAGTGGTTTCTACCATGTTTGACTTCAGAACATGTATTCACATGATTAGATTCGTACTATAGAGTGGCGGAGATGAAGATCCTAGATATTTTCTGACAGATCCTGGTTGCATTGTAGTATATTCAATGTACTGTTGCATAGGTCCACATTGTATATCTGGTGGCTATGTTCAAATTTGAGTCTTTAACACATAGATCCACAATGTATTTTGGGTGGCTATGTTCAGATTTGAGTCATATTGGCATGGATCCATAGTGTATGTTTGATGGCCACGATCTGTCTTACTTGACATGGATCTTCGCATGTCGGCATTTATGATTTAAGTCATTTGTATTATGGGTATGGGAATGCCTACCTCAGTGATGATATATTATTGTACTATAATTCCTTGTTTGTTGGTAGGTTTTCGACTGATTGTTCCTTGTTCCCTACACACACTCGACAAAGTATTTCAACTATCACTTTGTTCTAACTTCATAATTTGGGGGGCTCTCTGTTACACATTATTTTCCTCATCCCTATGACTGTTAATGATGTAAAACTATCTGTTTTCTTTAGAGGTTTCAGTGGCCTGAGTTCCTGAAGAGAGAAGGGAGAAGAACTTTCCCTAAGAAAAGAAGTTGCATTTTCCTGTGGAAAAACCCTATAAAAAAGGAAGTTCGCAGGTTGCTATATAGGTAGGATGCGAGAATGCTTGATTCTTGCAGGTTGCACCATAGCTAGGTTGTGAGAGGTTCGCAGGTTTCTCTATAGGTAGGGTGTGAGAATGCCTACACATGGGAAAAACGAGCGTTTTCTCGAATCTTATAGAAGGAGAAAACGCCATGGTGGGGTGGCATCCAAATGGTTTGGATATTACTCGCATTCATGATTTAGTGGGATCATCCTAACCTCCTCAAATTATCCTCTTTAGCTTATAAAAGGAGAGGAGTTCTCATGGAGAAAGTTAACTTTGGTTAGCTTTGGGGATTTTGGGATTAGCTTGGATTGGATAGAGCTTTGGAGATTTTTAGCTTGGCTAGATGAGCCACTTTGTCAAGATAGATTGTGAATATTATCAGATCTATTCTCTCAAAATTCTTGGAGTGAAAGTGTGTGGGGAACGAAGGACAGTTGGAAGGGACCTTATGACATCAAGGCCATGGTTGTCATCTCTTTTTCACATTTAATATGATACATTAATATGATTCTTTCCTATAAATCTTGTTGTGTTTTATTGTATGATTTCTTGATCACATACATAGGTTTATCTTGAGTTTATGCTATTTCTATAACTTTGGATGGTTGTGTTATTTTGCAAGTTCATCGTCGTATGAGTGTTGGAACGGAGCTAGGATGGTGATAGTGAGAGGAATCGACATTTAAAATGGTATGCCACCTATTCCTCTTTGGTTATTAAATTCAATATTTAAAACTTAAGGAAAGCATCATGTTCTGGTGTGTTTTTTTCTAGATCTAGGTGGGTCTAGGGAGATTAGTTAGTGTCCGCACCTACCAATTATTCTGATAAAAAAATTGGCGACTCCACTGGGGAGTCGCCAATGGTGTCCTTCCAGAGTGTGTTTCTTTCGTCAAATGAAGACCTCTTGGAAGCCATGACCGAGTTTTGTCCCTTGACATGGTCTCCTTCCGGAGCATTGTCCTCTTGGAGTCCATGATCAAAAAGACTCTGAGGATAGGTTTTGCATCTCTGAGGCAACCTCGTTAAAAAATGAAACAGAGGCCTTTGAGCATAGTTTTCTAATTTCAAGCTCGTTAAAAAATGAAACCACTTGAGGATAGTTTTTGCATCTCTGTAGCAACCTCGTTAAAAAATAAAACAAAGGTTATGAGCATAATTCTTGTTTCTATGTCAAGCTCGTTAAAAAATGAAATAGTTTTCCCCCTCTCTATTTGAGTCAAGTCCTTCGTCTAGTATTTGAAGCTTCATTTCATTCTCCTTTGCAGTTTGATGAAATGAAGCTTGGGGGGTAGTACTTTCAGCCTCTGGACTTCATGCTAAAGTAGAACCGTTAGTTTCTTAAGCTGGGGGATGAGTACCAACCATCCATGTGTTATGAGTTGGGAAGTTGCAAGCATAGTTTTCTATGGTTCAAGCTTGTGTAAAAATGAAACCACTTACCTCAAGCATAGTTTCCTCTAGTTCAAGCTTGCATAAAAATGAAACCAGGTCCAAGCATAGTTTTTGTTTAGTTTTTAAGCTTGTGTAAAAATAAAATCTATCCCAAGAATAGTTTTATTTTGTTTTGAAGCTTGTGTAAAAATGAAAACAATCCCGAGCTTAGTCTTTGTTCTTTCTCATGCTCATAAATACATGAGAATAAGTTACTGATCTTAGTCTTTGTTCTTTCTCATGGTCGTAAATCAATGAGAATGTAACCGAGTAAAATTTTATCACTTTTTCGGACTCGTGAGGGTTATACAAAAAAGGAACCCCCTAGAGTTCCCTATAAGCTCTTTTCAGACTCTCTAAACATGAAAAGATTTCCGAGAGACCTTATTATTTTCACGCTTGTTAAAGTATTTGAAGAAAACATCTATTGAAAAATAGTTTATCTCTTTTTCGGTCTCATCAGACTAGTTTATGAAAAAGGAACTAAGAGATTTCTCTTTAAGTGTTTTTCAGATTCTCTAAACATGAAAAACCCCTGAGTTTTCTTTCTTTGGACTCGTTAAACAAACATTGAAAGGCCCAAAATGGGACCGAACCACTCCTTCCTACGGTTTTTTAAACATACTCTGAGTGACTCGTCCAAAAGATGAGCTTACATTAGAATCATATGTTATCGTCCTCAAGCTTGTGTAAAAATAAAGAGGTACTTGCCAGAAATGGTGGGGGGAAAATTTGGAAAAAAATGTATCTAAACCTATATTTTGTGGAAGAGTCTCTTTTGAACATGACACCCTTTCACTTGCCTTGTGTCTAGGTTGGAAAATCCACTTGTCTCCTAATCATACTCCTATAATATTACAAATTGGTCTATGATCCTTGTTGTCGAGTCAGTATTTCCAAGACAGTTGTCGTGTCGTCAATATGTTCAAAAATATGTTCAACACGAAAAGCCTTCTATTGCATCGACCATTTCTGTAGTCCTTAAAGCCTTCTATTGCATCGACCATTTCTGTAGTCCTTAAAGCCTTCTATTGCATCGGCCATTTCTGTAGTCTTTAAGCCTTCTATTTTGTTGGCCATCCCTGAGTCATTCCTGAATCACTTGTTACTATGATCGACTTCAAATCTTGTTACCCATTTCATGTCATTGATGTGGGATACATTAAGGCCCTCCTGTAATGAGTCATTTCCTTTCGACTTCAACTCATTATCTAGGAATTAGACTAGAAACTAATTGGTACCTTGGAACTTGCATGTCTCAATGGTAGGTTTCCTTGCTTTCGACAGTGGGTTTTCATTATTGCCCCCTGATTGGGAGATTCCACCGAGTGTTTGACTTCAGCTCCTTTATTCACATTCGTTGGATTGTACTAGTGTACCTTGGGAGGCATTGACATTAATGGTGATTTCCCTTGCACTTGTTAAAGGTATACACTAATGACCGATAATCAAGTGGTTTCTACCATGTTCGACTTCAGCACATGTATGCACATGATCAGATTCGTACTATAGAGTGGTAGAGATGAAGACCCTGGATATTTTCTGACAGATCCAAGTTGTGTTGGAGTATATTCAGTGTACTGTTGCATAGATCCACATTGTATATCTAGTGGCTATGTTCAAATTTGAGTCTTTAACACATAGATCCACAATGTATTTTTAGTGGATGTGTTCATATTTGAGTCATATTGGCATGGATCAACAGTGTATGTTTGGTGGCCATGATCTGTCCTACTTGACATGGATCTTCGCATGTTGGAATTTATTCTTTGAGTCATTTGCATTATGAGTATGGGAATTCCTACCTCAGTGATGATATATTATTGTACTATATTTCCTTGTTTGTTGGCAGGTTTCTGACCGATTGTTCCTTGTTCCCTACACACACTCGACAAAGTATTTCAGCTATCACTCTGTTCTAACTTCATACTTTGGGGGGATCTCTGTTAAACATTATTTTCTTCATCCCTATGACTATTAATTATGTAAACCTATATGTTGCCTTTAGAAGGGTCAGTGGCTTGAGTTCCTGAAGAGAGAAGGGAGAAGAACTTTCCCTGAGAAAAGAAGTTGCATTTTCATGTGGAAAAACCCTATAAAAAAGGAAGTTTGGAGGTTTCTATATAGGCAGGATGCGAGATTGCCTGATTCTCGCAGGTTGCACCATAGCTAGGTTGTGAGAGGTTTGCAGGTTGCTCTATAGGCAGGGTGCGAGAATGCCTACACGTGGGAAAAACGAGCGTTTTCTCGAATCTTCTAGAAGGAGAAACTTCCATGGTGAGGTCGCATCCGAATGGTTTGGATCTTACTCGCTTTCATGATTTAGTAGGGTCATCCTAACCTACTCACCTTATCCTCTTCAACTTATAAAAGGAGAGGAGTTCTCATGGAGAAAGTTAGCTTTGGTTAGCTTTGGAGCTTTTGGGATTAGCCTGGATTGGATAGAGCTTTGGAGATTTTTAGCTTGGCTAGATGAGCCACTTTGTCAAGATAGATTGTGAGTATTATCAGATCTGTTCTCTTAGAATTATTGGAGTGAAAGTGTGCAGGGAATGAAGGATAGTTGGAAGGGACCTTACGACATCAAGGCCATGGTTGTAATCTCTCTTTCACATTTAATATGATACAGTAATATGATTCTTTCCTATAAAGCTTGTTGTGTTTTATTGTATGATTCCTTGATCACATACATAGGTTTATATTGAGTTTATGCTATTTCTATCACTTTGGATGGTTATGTTATTTTGCAAGTTCATCATCTTATGAGTTTTGGAACAGAGCTAGGATGGTGATAGCGAGAGGAAGTGACATTTAAACGATATGTCACCTATCACTCTTTAGTTAGTAAATTCAATATTTAAAACTTAAGGAAAGCATAATGTTCTGGTGTGTTTTGTTCTAGATCTAGGTGGATCTATGGAGATTAGTTAGTGTCTGGACCTACCGATTAGTTCGATAAAAAAGATTCTCCTGGACTTTTTCCATTTTATGCTCTGCCTAGATCTTTGTGTATTCTTCTTGAATATGACATGATTGGGAGAGGAGTGATTCCTCCTTTGAAAAGTTTATGTCCCATTCAACCTGTTGTAGCTTCTAAACCAATTGATCAGTTGAATCTCTGATCATTCCTATTATATGCATTGATGGCCACTGAGTGAGGTCACTAGAAGAAGGAGTAGCCTCCCTAGGTACTCAAACCTGCAGTGGGAGTCCACTAGCCATTGAATGCTATGAATGTGTCTCCACCTCTTCCTCCCCTGTATATGGACCTCGCGACTAATTCACAACTCTCATCCTCAATGCTGATGGAAGGAATGGTAACACTTCTATCTTTTCCAGGTAGAGCTTCATCATCTCTACACACTACTGTGGATTATAGAGTACTAGGTCCAATTGTTCTTGCAATGAGGATGCACTCTGTTATGATTTCAACTCAAGGTCCTTCTGAACCTCTGGTACTTCTGCCTCTTTCTGGACCTTGGATTCTAGGGTTTCACTCCTTTGGATGGTACTCTCAACATTAATTGTTGAGAGGGGTCATTGAGTGTTTAGGGATTGTAGTATGGGCATAGTTTTCATCTCCTTCGAAGGCTGAGTGTTCTTCAATAATATAAATGGAACAATGTTTTTCCTCGAGACTTCAGGGTTTGGACTAGTGAGTTATGATCTATGCTCAAGTAGTTTGGGGGATCCAACTACATGGGCTCCAGTTAAGTGGTTTGGGTTTGGAGGGTTATTTCTTGAGGTAGGGATTAGGGCTATGGAAGTAATGGGGGTTGTTTGATGATTATGGTGGTGGATGCAGGGGTATCTAGTTCATGGTTATTGGTGATGTGAATCAACATCTACAAATCTCAGGTGGCAGATTTGGTATGAGGTAAAGACAATAATATCTGTTGCAGATTCAATGGCTTAACAAGGGAAACCCCTATCTGAGGGTTTGTGGGCATGAAATCCCTTATAAAAGGAGAAACAAGGATATCATTGACATCCTTACCTAAGAGGACAACCTATTTTGGAAGCTACGGGAATAATGGTAGTGTTCTCTTCTTTCTCTCTAGAGGTATCTCATCTTCCTCTGTCTCAGATTTGGATGGCATCGTATCCTTCTGCTTCTTTTCTACTGGTGTTGTTGGACTAGAACTCGACCCGACTACTTCTTCCTTTCCTATTTTCTTTAGAATCTCCAAGGGTAAAATATAGTGCATCCCTGACTTACGTTGGTTGAGATTCACTCCTAGCCATGACATGACCTATTTTTCAAAGGTCTCCTCATCTAGGTAGAATGACAACATACGAGAGTAAAAGTATTTGGTTTTGACATGCCTTGGATAGACAAAGGTCTGGTGATGGTTCATGCCAAATGTGATGTTCCATGTTTTCAGGTTGAGTAATTCCTACGGTATGTTCAAGATTTGAGTTGTGTCTATGAGCTCATTGTACCACTTGAGGAATGCATCGTTGTTGAATTCTGTATTTTCTGAGTCTGAACTTGAATGTCAAGGTTCAAACATCTTTGCGAGGTGACCCTTGTCTATCAATGATGATGGTATTATTGGAGGTGACATCCACTTCCACATAGAAAATGCAACCAGCAAGTAACCATATGTAAAAAAAATTCCCTTCTCTTGCGCCTCCTTGCAGGCTACTAGGATTTCTTCCAGAAGGTGACTGCACCAATTTAACACTGCATTGTTGGCACAAAAAACTGCCACTGATAGGGCATCTAATGTGCATTCACCTTTGTAATATGAATGTATTACCTTGCTAGAAATTATGTAGCAAGCGGTCTTGACTGTCTCTAGGAGAATGGGGTGAATCTTGGTGATGCGACCCCCTCTTTGTGTATGGAACTTCTCATACAGGCGGGGCTTGCCATTTTTCTTCCCATGCTTACTCAGGCCTTGAAACCCTTTCGACACATCCTCACCTTCGAGCGATAATCCATTCAGTTGATGGATATCCTCCACATGAATTGGGTACTTCCTATCAAGCCATAGCCTCCTGTCATGTACCTGACTGATGAGGAACTTGGTACACCTCGCAACCTCACCAGTAGTGTTGAACACTGGTAAATCCCTAAGATTAATGATGTTGGAGTTGAACAAATTAATGAATTATGTATTCGGTAGGAACTGCATCCGTCCCATTGTATTTGGAGCCAAGTCCTAGAATACAGTAAAGTTCATTAGTGGGAACAAGACCTGGTCTATTAGGTCAAGGTTGAGGAGCTTCACCTGCGCAACCTTTCCCTTCAAATCACCCACGATTTCGACCCAGGGATCACATGGCTCGTCTGGCACTACATCTTTGGAAATTGAACTCCTGCTTCCTGTATCTCTCGACATAGTGACTCTGGACTATTAACAGACTTCAACAGGCTAGTTGGGATTTGGGATTGCGACTGAGGGTCAAAGGATTGCATAGACGTTACTAAAATTCAAAAATCGCAAGGCATAAATTTCTCTCTGCGAAACAATACGTCTTACACCGAGTTCACACAACCTTATACTCAGGCTTAGCTGGCAATTTTTGTAATAAGTTGATTTGTCCGACAAGACTATTAACATGGTAAATCTATCGGGTGATTCTGGCATTTACTAAGAAAGTTGGTTAGGGATGTAGTCGACTTCAAACTTTACCATTTGAACAGATGAGAATATTGGCATGAATAGAAATGGAATCTTCATGTATCTCATATTTATGGTTTAACAGAGGTCGAACAGGTTACTGTAGCGGTCATAAAGGCTATGAATAGACCAGGTGTGTGTGGCACATGGACTAGGATTGTGTCCAGATTCGCTCTCCCTCCAACCACAAAGGGGTCCCTATCACATTTAATGATTGTCTTTAATGGATTTGTGGCTCTTATGATCCTACTTTGTTGAGTAAGAAGTTCTATACCAAAGTAACACTTAGATGGAAAAATCAAATACCTGTCATGGTGAAACAATGCACACTTCAACTTTATTAACTCAATAAAAAGAAAAAAAGAAAAATCATTAATTCAAATCTAACTACTATACTTTCTCCTTTTGACTAGAGAAATAGTCCTTTATCTCAGTTATGAGAAATATAGGGTTTTAGGCGAGTGTCATTTACCCATCCTGGCCAAATTATACCATCCAGTTGTGCAAGTCTGAGTGCTCCAGAGGGTCGGATCTTCGCAACTATAAATGGTCCCAACAAATGCATGCACAACTTACTTGGATGTTTCTAGTATCGACTGTAATACAATAGTACCTTATCTCCTTTCGCAAATGTTTTAGTCTTAATGTGCTTGTCATCCCAAGATGTTTTCCTTGGTTTCTCAACTGGTTGATGAAAGTATGCTAAAAACATGGTCTCATCAAGTTCTTTCAACTCTGTAACCCTCTGTGTGACTAATTCATTATCTGACATGTGTGTATTTTGTCTGATGTATAGACTAAGGGTAATGAACTCTACAGGTACCATAAACTCTTTCCCATAGACTAGCTGAAATGGAGTATACTTTTGGAGCTTGTTTGTGGTTGTCTTGTAAGCCCATAAAACTGTTGGGACTCTGTCATACCAATGTTCCTTGTTTGCACAACAAACTTTCATTAATACTCTCTCTAGAATCTTGTTAAATGCCTTTATCATGCCATTGGCATGTGGATGGTAAGGGATAATTTTATGATGTTGGATTAAGAAATTTGTTGTAAGATTTGCTACTGTAATACTGATAAAATGACCACCTTGATCACTGGTCAAAATCCTAGGACATCCAAACCAAGTGATAATGATTTCAAAAATAAACCTGACAGTAGTATCAGTCACGCAATCCTAAACAATTGTTGCCTCAACCCATCGTGTGAGGTAATCAGTTGTGGTAATAATATACCTGGCCTTTGAGTGCTTAGACATGGGGTTGATGGGTCCAATCAAGTCAACCTCCCACTTCTCAATGTTTTGCAGAGCTTGAACTGGTTGAAGAGGAAATTTTTCTCGTCTCAACGACTTACCCACCCTCTGGAAAACATCACAAGATCTAGCATAATCCTTCACATATTTCAAGAGTGTGGCCCACCACATTCGATATCGGAGGACCTTCTGTGCAGTGACCTTTCCTCCAACATGACCTCCCGCAAATCCACTGTGGCATTTAGATAGTATGTCTTATATTTCATGGTCTAAGACACAACTCCTGAGGATACTATCTAAGCCCAACTTATAAAATTTTCCCACAATCAATTGATAGTCCGCTGCTCAAACCACCATATAGTGTTTCTAAGTTGTAGAGTATGTTTCATGGTAGGCCCTTGTACTCAAGAACATTTCCATGTCTTCCAGGTATTCTGGTATAGCCTCAACCTAGAACAGGTCCACATTTGGGAGTTGATCATCGACCACTCTGCCACTTTCTCCTGACTTGAATCTAGATAGGTGATCAGGGACAACGTTGCATCTTCCAGGTTTGATGATCACCTCAAATGAAAATTCCTGAAACAATAACAACCATCGAAAAATTCTTCCTTCCAAGACATGCTTGTTAACTAGATATTTTAATGTAGAGTGATCAGTAAAAAAAATAAAATGAGAGAATAACATGTAATGTCTAAACTTTTGTAGAGCATAAATCATAACCAAACCCTCCCTTTCTATGGTTGTATATTTGCACTCAGCTTTCCATAGCTTCCTACTAGAAAAGTAGATGGGATGATCCATGGTTCCATCTTCTGGTTGCACTAAGATGGCTCCTAGGGAAATACCTAATGCATCCACGTGTAGATGAAATTCATTTTCCCAATTCAGAAATATCAAGATAGGTGTGTGCTAAGATTTTCCTTCAGGATGTCAAACGCTTTATCACACTCGGGTGTCCAGTGGAACACTTCCGACATATTTAGTAGATTTTCCAGGGGTGTAGTAATATTCACATACCTTTTGATAAACTTGTGATATAACCCTATGTGCCTCAATGTGGAGCACAATTGTTTAGAGCTTGTAGGAGGTGGCATGTTCACAATGACCATAACTTTGGATGGGTCTACCAACACTCCTTCTCAACATAATATGTGTCCTAACATATTACCATGTGGAACACAAAAGATACACTTTCTGAGGTTCAAAGATATATGCAGTTACCCACACCTATAAAACATAAGCCCTAGTAGAACTATATTTTCTTTGAGCATATTGTACACCATCCAATCGTCCATATAAACTTCTATAAATTGGTGAATAAATTCTCGGAAGGATGTTATTACAATCTGGGAAAAAACTGCAGGTGTGTTCTTTAGACCAAAGGGCATCACATTGTATGAAAATGACTCCCATTCTTTTATGAATTTGGTCTTCCTTTTTTCTTCTTTAGAAATTATCACTTGGTGACACCCCGAAAATCCATCTATAAATGAGTAAGATTCTTTCCCCACAACATGCTCTAGCACCTCGTCAGTAAAAGGTGTTGGAAAAGTATCATGCACATAGGTAGAGTTAAGGCTTCTGTAGTCTACACATACCCTAATGTCCTCTATAAATTTCCTTCTCTCGATGACTATGGATCTAACCCATTCTTCTTCTTCAACTATAAAAATAAGTCTAGCCTCAAGAATCTTGTCTATTTCCCTCTTAAACTTCTCTTTCACTCCAGGTTTAAGATGATATGGTCTATGACTTACAAGTTTTGATCCTAGTTTTAGTTCTATTTTCATCTCTCCCATAGCCCCTTTAATCCCTTTTATCTCTGAGAATGTATTTGGGAATAAGTCCTCATACTCCCATAATAGGCTATGTATTTCTTGGCAAGTTTGCTCATCCTAGTCATCTCCTACCACAACTATCTTGGGTTTCTTGGTAGTTCCTATATCTATGCTTCACAACTTCAATGGATGATTATAAGAACTATCATTTTGAATGAGTATGGTGTTCTTTATTTCTCTCCTTCCTTCTCTTTCCTTAATGGATAAATTTCTTACTTCTTCTAATTCTTTTGGGTTTTCCAAATCCTTACCTAACATTAATCCTCTCATAACTAGTAATTGGTGAACCTGAGATGTACTTCCCCTAGATCTTGAGAAGGACAAGGTTTCTTATCTATTTCTAGGGGAAGGTTAGACTAAATCATTTGACTATGATTGGCACATACCACCGGGTCTGATTTTTGTTCACCAACATTGGTAAAAAATAATTTTTTTATTATTTGCAGTACTATCTTAAGCTTAGGGTACTTACTTGTAAAAGATAAGTCCTTGCAAAATTGGTCTGCTAATGTTTTCGAGTTTTTGATTTTCCTTATGGTCTCTTCATGGATGTAACAAGATTTCGGAATAAGACCTAGCGAATGGGTAAATACTTGAACCAATAAGTGAGATGGTATTTTCAAAACTTGCCACTGTCTCACGCATTGTTCAATATGTGCTTTAGGATCATACTGTCCATTGAACAGTTGCACAACTTGGAAATTCATCTTCATCTCTAATTTCAGCTGCTCCTTATCTTGAAATATATATTGGATGGATTTCTTCACATCCTCCCAGTTCTTGATCAAGACATTTTTACTAGCCCACCATCTAGCTGGTGTGTCCTTGAAGTATAAGTCCAGAACTAACATCCTTCGATCCTCCACTATCTTTTCTTACATTCTAACCCGAAAAATGTCAATTTCTGAGGTACCATCCTATATAATATGTTCCCTGACCTCGGTTCCAACCCAT
>JZKD02S1620954.1:0-27446 GCA_000966675.3 Picea glauca
CGTATATCATTTCTGTGTATTGTGAAGATTATGCTGGATATTTTACTGTTATTCTGTCATTTCTAGCATTTCATTTCTATTCTGCATATTTTATATATCTGGTATCTTGCAGATGTTCATAAAGATGTCAGTTTACCAGAGATCTTAAAATCAAAACAATACATAAATGCAAGAATAGAATACTTCGACATAGACTGTGTCTTGGATGAAGAAATACAAGTGAATATTATGACAAAATAAACTTGGGGAATTTTGGGAAAGCCTACTGTGGTACCTTCGTTGAGAAGGATAGGCTTGTTTAAGGGAAAAATGATAACCATATGTGGAAGAGTTACTACTGTGTTGAGTATTGTTCATGGAACATCGACTGAAGAAGAATTTGAAGTCATTAAGTTTGTTGGGGACAACGCCCCTTTCCCACTATTGTTAGGTAAGACTTGGAATGAGAAGGATCAAATCAGAAGGAAAGTAGAGGAAGAAGCTACAGAAAAGAAAAAGCAAGAATTAATGGATTTCATAGCTAGGAAAATAGACTGACTAATAGAAGAATGAGAGGATAAGTCGAAGCAACAAAGAAAAGAAACAATGTAGGAGGGACATAAGGCAAGAGAATTAGATGTTAAGGTGGAAACAATGCAATAAGGCTTGAAGAACCTATCTATTCAAGAAATAAGTATTCCCACTCAGGAAGTGTTAAGGAAAAAGATATTAATTTCAGAATCCTTGAGGGCACCTCAACAATGTGAAACCACTACGCTAGGGGAAGATAAGAATAAGAATGGAAAGAGGATTCCAAAAATAGTTAGAGAGACTCAAATCACAAGGAAGAAGGCAAGGAAGCTCAATAAAAAGAAGGCTAAGTTGGAAAATCTACAAGAAGTTATAGAAATTAGATGGCACACTTTGCAGACTAGAACCTCGCATGAGGCAGGTTCGCAGGACTTGAACCTCGCTAGAACAGTAGGTCCGCATAGAATGTGACTTCACCTTGGAGAATTTAGATGACCGTTGGAGGTGCCCCAACCATTATAATGGCGCTTCAGAATGGTTAGAAAAATCATTTATGGGCCGATGGACTTCTTTTGGACGTTGAGACTGCACCATAACAAAAAGATTTACATTGATGGAAGCACTTCACAGCCATTGGAACATCCATCATGATGCACCACTTATTTCAATCGTTGGTCACTACACTGGGACCACCTTTTTCTACCCATGATTAAATGAGCTAAGCAGAGAATTGTCCAAGTGTTGAGCTGTGTTATCTGGAACTAGACCTCGCCTATCCGTTTGTCTACCCTGCATGTCTGTTTGTCTACCCCACCTATCTATTAAAAGATAGAATGTTAGGCGAACCTAGTGAATTGGAGAAGCATGTTAAGGAATTCCTTAAGAAGCTAATGGCCAACAAAATGATATCTGAAGGTATCCAGGCATCGTCGACTAGGGGACTGTAGGCTTCCCCTTCAACTGGACATTGTTCTGGTCGTGTCAACCCTGTAACTGAGCATCGAAGTAAACCCCGTGACGATATGGCTAATGTGAAGTAGATCCCATCGATCATACCTGAATATATTCCACCTTTGGCTGGCGCTATTAACCGTGACAACATCCCTCATGACTTTGAGTACTTCGTTTTCACTGCGTATATTCCGAAATGAATTTGCATAGTTGGGAGTTAGTTAGGACAGATCTCGCTATTGAAGAATAAGGACTTCAAATTAGGAGACTAGAAGAAATACGCCATGTTGTCTCCTCATCGCTATATCATGAAGAAAACTATAAAGAAACCTCGCCTCATCTCACAACCATGGATTAAGGGGTTAGCGTAGTCCACCGTGTTGAATGTGATAAAGATCCTTCATTTTGGCCACCACCAGGAGGTCAATGATTGCGTTAAGATCCTCTTTTCGTGTTATGATGGCGGAGATATGTGGCTTGGAAGAAGGATTACTATGGATCCGATTTTGATTCACTGGATCATAGGCTTAAGTTTGAAGGGTCTTGACCCTCTGCAGTTTTATCCAAGGAAGGCCTCATAACAATCTTTGGTGCAACACATCAAGGAAGCTTACAGAGAGGTAGAGAAAGGAAAGTGAGGTTACAAGGTAGCCTGTATACAGGATGGTGTAGTGCACCTTGCTTTCCAACTCCTAGATGGAAAGATCGTAAGGAAGAATCACCCCACACAGGTCATCGGGTTGATGGTGGAGCTCGTAGGAAAATGTGTGGAGGGCATGTAGATGAACTGAGCGAACTACCTTGTCAACGAGCTAGAGAAGGATTGCCGTGAAGCCTAGGACTTGGGATATGAATTCCATTACATTTGGTTGATCATTTTGATCGCATTTGTCTCTTAGAAAATTCCTGAAGGAGCCACCTTCCTAAAGATCAAACCTACGGAGCCGTTGGCCACTCAATTTTCAACCCTGTGGTATACCAACAACATGACAAAGCAGTGCAGTCTAATGCAATGTTTCATGCATACTATTAAAAACTAAACCTGACCATAGAATCATTCTCACGTATGATGCCACGCACCCTGCACCAATATCAACCCATAGTGAAGTTCTGCATTGATCCTCATTTCATCTACATCACCATGTGTAGATATGAGCACCAAGAATAATTGTAGTCGTACTACAAACTCACAGATGAAGATATGGAGCAGATTACAAAGGAATGGCCTGAGGAATTTTTTTACTTGTTGCTGATGCAGAATTATCTGAAACTAACACCATAGGAAGCCCCATAGTTACATGGGTTGAACATGTCAGATAGTCTAGTGGGATGAAGAAGAAGAAAAACCAAGAGAAATTCCAGGATATAGAGAGTGATGAGGAGGACAACGCTTCTGAATATAACAGGTCTGGCTGGTCAGGAGGAGGAAAAGGTGAAGCAGAAGGACAAGGAGGAGGAGATGAAAGAGAAGAGGAGAAAGGAGGAGGCAAATCTACCACCCCTCCACCCGGGGATCCCCCCCTTGTGACAGTGACACCGCAGAAGAGGAAGGTTTCTCCGAAGAAACCTTCAACAAGGAAGAAGACATGTGCTAATAAGCCCCAGTTAGAAGCCACCCTCATGGATGATGACATCAGTCTGGTCTGCAAAGCTATGGAGGACACCTCTGAAGACATATTGTAGAGGTATGTAGAGAAGCAAGAGGATTTTTACGAAATAATTGAGAAGGAATTGAAAGAAGTACAACAAGATGTTGGTTTGGTCCACGTAGTACCTATTGCATCATCTGCACCTTCCTCATCACAGACCATAGAATTGGGGGATGAACCGGCCCAATTAAGAGGACATGCGGATGCAACATAATATCGGTTCTAGAGAGCTCAAGAAGAAAAGGAAAAGTCTATAAAAACCTTGAAAAAGGAAAAATAAAAAGTCTTAGTACAATTATGAGCAGGGAAGAACAGTGTAGCTGCCCATGAAAGTGACAAAGAAAAGCTTTAGGCGAAGTTTCAGGAGGAAAAATCCCAGCTACAGAGGGAAAAGGAGCAACTTCTCGTAGAGAGGGCCATGGTCAAAGAAGTGGTAAGTAAAGCATGTTTCTCTGTGCCAGGCTTGGCATGGGAAGAACAAGAGTCAGTCGAACCTCAAATAGTGAAGCTCGCTGAGAACCTCCAACAACTTCAAGATAGGATAATAGAATTGGAGGCCCAAACAGTACCAATCACCTCGCATGAGGTGTGTTACCAAAGGGAGGAGACCGCTAAAAACACAGTATTAAGGATAAGAGCCCTCGCCTCCGAATGTAAGCAACTTGTTAGCACTCTATAAATTTTGTCTGTCTGATAGACAAACGACAGAGGTACTATCTTTAGAGCTGAGGCACTAGCCTGCCCAACTCAAAGAGGGCTCTCTCGTGTCACTTGATATTTCTTTGGAAATTGGTGTCTAGATTTGGTTTTTTTGTGGGGGTTTAAAATAAAGTTGCTATCAAGGAAGGGGAGAAACACTCAGGGCTATGGAGTCAAAATTCTGAAAGTGAATGAAAACAATGCATCAAATGATAGAACACTTCATAGAATAAAGGATAAATGAGGTAATGAATCTGAGTTATTCTTAAATTTAAATATAGTGTAGGAAGATAGATAAAACAAATAACTATATCAGAGCATTACTAAAATGAATTATGAATAAGTTAAGAAGACAATCACACAGTTTAAATTGCTTAAGCCAAGAGCATCACAAGATGAATTCTAGGTCTTTAACTCTGCAACTTAAATAGAAGAAAATGTAAATGAAGTAATAGGTCACAAGAAATACATACGATGAAAGGAAACAAAGTTCATATCACCATCCATTAGAATCGTTTCATAGAGACTTTAAAATCTTCTGCATTTATATTCAATTCAGACTCAGAAAACTTACAAAATAGAGTCTAATACAACCAAAAGGTGCTCTTGCACTTTTTCCAACATTAATTCATTCAAGTAACCCAATACTTATACAATTTGATCAAAATGATTGAAACTGAAGCGCTTCAGCTTCCACAACAGTTTTGAATGACAATTTCGGTATACGAAACGATTTAAAATAATTGACAGAACAAGTTGTATGGATGATTCCTTTGACTATTCGGTTTCTTTCTTGCCATCTGTCTTGCTCTAGTATTATGTTTGATCTGCACATTTGATGACACTTGGGGATAACTGACTGGATCCAATGATATTTCACTTTGTCTTACCCATCTGTACGATTTCCTTCCATTGTGAATCAGAGGGGATGCCGCAATCCATCATCTCTTTAATCAAAATCTCCAAATCAATGCATGTGGCATAGGACATAGTTGGAATGCTGACTTTCATCGTTTTGAATTTATTAAAAATTTCAAAGTCAGTGGCCAAATATTCTACTAGACTTGGGCATTTTAGACTTTCTTTTATAGCTTTAAATTTAGAATGGTCCATTCTGCATTGCATGAGGGTATTGTAATCTTCCTCATTGTGCATTGAACCTCTGCCATTCCAAAATGATGGGAAGCCTTTGATAAACAATTGTTTGAATGCATCTTTAAACTCCTGTATGTTGTGCTCCATCTACAAAGCTTTGTTTTGGACTGATTTGAGCAGGTTGTGTTTGGTGATGATATTTCTAGCTAAAATAATCAATGTAGTCCTATATTTTACCCCGATAGTTTGAAGTTCGGAATTTGGCACACAATTTATCAAGTCGATAGCATTTTGGGCCCATTCTGAGGCTTTATTGGCAAATACTTCATTAACAACAACACACTTGCTCCGAGCTGTAGCAGCCACACTGTCTTTGTCGTTTATAAAATTTAGATAAACCCTGAATTTAGTAGCTTTTATAGCAATAACATCCCATATGACATGTTTGTCTCCCTGCAACAATGTTTTTCCCTTTAACCTGGTTTTCATCTTGCTCACCCTCTCTTGCAAATCTTGATTATCTTTGTGAAGTTGAGCCATCTTCTCATCTTTCACTTTCATCTCTTGTTTCAACTTTTCTATAACATCGCTGAGACATTTGATCTCACTTGCTTTGATGCTTACCTGGGACATGGCTTTGACCAACCCTTCAATTCTAGATCCATGCTCTGTATTAGTAGGTACTATGATAGCCACATCTGATGTTGTTGTCTTTGCTCGTGACCAATTCTCTTTCTCCTTTTCCAACTACATCACTTTATCTTTGAAATTGAGTGTCTCTTGCCTGAATGTTTCTTTTTCCTGTTCCAAGGAAATCAATTATGTTGTTTGTGGATGGTCAATTGGCGACATCTTCAACATTTTCTTTAAGATTAGGATCATCTTATCTTTTTCATACAGAGAATCTTTCACCCCTTGAGGGCCTTCAGACTCTAGTCTTTTGACCTGTGTCATCTAGGCTTTGCTAGATGCCTTTTCTTGTTTTAATTGTCCATCTAGTTTGATTGCATATGTCATCAATCTTGCAACCCTCAAACTTAAAATCAGATAATCCGAATATAGCATATCGCTAAATTTTTTGTGAAACTTTACCTTGTCAGGGGCACCAATATTTTCATAGTGCATTTTGATCTCAGATACTTTATCATCATCAACCACTGCTATGTTAAATGTTTTCTTTTCCACATCTCTGACTGAGAGTAAGGAGGCTTTAGACTGGGAAGTCTTTTCCACTTCGGGAAAAAGTTTTCTTATTTCATTGTTGGCCATAGTTCCCTTCACAACATACTGATTCATTAAATCTTCCTTGGACTGATAAACAACCCCATGTGTCTGGCTGAATATGTGTTTCCTGCTGCTAAAAACCTTTGTGATACTTTTAGTTTGTGGTCTATCACCTGTACCTTCTCCTTCATCTTTGGTTTCATCTTCCACCATCTCCATGCATGTTTTCCCTTTGGGATGTTCTCCTTCCAGGTTGACCACTTGAGAGGGTGATGTGATTTTCATCTTCTTGAGAGTATCCTACTGGCTACTAGCACCCAGGGCCTCTGAACTGTTCCTCTTATTATAGACACTCATTTTAGGAGTTTTGATAATCAATCTATGAGAAGGTTTTTGTGCTAGGCTCTGTTGAGAAGTTGGGTCAATTTTTTTTGTTTGATCATGCTGCATAGTGAACTCCATATCCACATAGGTTTCTAGATTGGCCAACTTATTGAATCCTTCGACATGCTCATGTTCGTATGGACCTTGTCTTCTTGTTAATATCCTCTTTCATATGATTTGGTGTGCGTCGTATTTTCTTCCTTGCAACTGTGTGAACCCAAATTTATTGAGTTTGGATTGAATCTGAGGCAAACAGGACTTGTTCTTCACCACAAAGGACCTACCATGAAAGGAAATTTTAGATTGGAAGCCTTGTGTGCTTTCAAAAAGTGCTCATTTTCTGAGATGATCCTCTGTCTTATGAACTCCAAAGCAAAGACTCCGGGCATTACAAAAACTGGTAAAAGGTGAGGTCCTTCTTGGAATCCATATACCCAAATCCCCGTGGACTGTATGAACAACATACAATGACCTTCCTTGCTCTCTGGATTTGGTTGTAAACATATTTTCATTTCATCCAGGACCCTTGGCAAGTCCAAACCAAAAATAAGACTATACACCTTGGACATAATCTTGTTGATGAAGATGAGCATGGTGATCCTTTTACACTCGATTGAAATAAATGTAGTCTCAGAAAATTTGGTTATGTTAGATTCCAAGAACATTCTCAATAAGTGTGTGTAGTATCTAAAGTGCCTTAGTGAATTGAAGTTCGTTAGCTGCTAATGCATATTTTCGGCAATAAATTTGTCAAAACTAACACATACTGATCGACTAGACTATGGCATAAAGAAAGTCAATAGGAAACCTAACATGACTTCTGCCACAAACTTGTCACTATCCAACCCCAAAATTTCACTCAACAGAGAACAATCTCATTGGACTTCGATGACCATGATACTTATACTGGCAAGTAATTACAAACTCTCTGAAGGGTGTTCAGGTTTGATGATGGCTTGCAAAAAATGAGTTTTTACTTCTGGTAGACATTCTCTATAAAATGCAATCATATTTTGTTCCTCGAAGGGCTCTGACACCGTGAAGGATGACTCTAGTATAATAAGGGTGTGGCCGAGCAATTGACTGTCTATTTCACATAAAACCTCGGACCCTAATTTATTTAAAATGACTCTTTCTTCTTGAGAATACCGCTCTGCACACCAGCTTACAAATTCAGGGAAAGGAAAAACTACTTCTACGATGTAAGGGGCGATGGAGGCTTGAGCCGCTTCAAGGAAAGGAATGCACATTCCAACCTTGTCCAATAAATTTGATTTGGACACAGAAACAGGTGAGACCGTTATCTCTGTGTCGAAAATATCGAAATCCCTATTTAGGGCTTCTTCTTCAGAGGAGATGTCTTGCTTATTTATGGATAAGACAAAAGGATTAGAAACCATGGTGAAAATACCATGGTGAAAATACCTGGTGAGCGATGAAAGAAGTGTGAACCTGGTTCGATTTATGATCTTGAGTTTCAAATGGATGCTTTGCACCAAATTTTCGAATGTTCGAATGCTTCAAATTATGAAAAAATAATGCCTGAGGGTCTTCCTTTTATAGGTATCCGTTCACATCGGGGGTTGGAGAAAACAGTTTTAGGTGAACTGCGTTTCTCCTCGATGTCCTTCTAAGGACGCCACGCGTCCATGATTTAAACCATGACGATTTTGCCCGTCCCACCCTCATTTCGTTAATATTTGTGTTACTTCAATTGCCAATATGATCCTTAGCCACCGATCTAGACTGCTTTAAGATCTACGGTCCACATGCACCCAGTGTCGGTGGCAACAGGGGTTGGATAAAGTGGTTTAAGTCAAACTTCTTTTTTCCCCGATGTCCATTGGAAGGTGCCACACATCCTTCAATGAAACCATGACGGTTTTCCTCAGCCCGCCCTCGATTGATTAATCGTCATGCTATTTCGATCTCTGATATGCGCCTTAGTCATTGATCCGAGCCACTTTCAATATCGACAGTTTGTTGAGGCTTACATTTTACGCTTTCACCATATTTTTCCATCCACCGTCAGATATAGCTTGTTCCTCTAAATGATTAGATCTCCTTAGTGACATAACCTTTCGCTAAAATTCCAACTCTTGGATGTTATTTGAAAATTATATGGTGATAACACAACTGAGCGATAGAAGCACCTAGACATATGAACGCATTGTCGAGGATTTAGAGACAGGGAAGCTAGAAGAGCGGTTATAGGAGATGCAAAAACAAGCATTCTCGTTGTAGGAACAAATGAAGATTCTCACAATAGTGTAAAGAATGAAGAGATAATAGGAGCAATGCACAGTACAACAATAGATCATTGTCCTCTAGGGTAAGGTAATGGAAGTAATGCAAAAGCTACAACTTGTGCAGGGTAAATATTGCAAGGTCTTAGAGGAGATTGATGGACATGGATCACAACTATATCAAGTGGTTGCAACAGTAGAACAGTGCCTGGAAGGGCCTGTTACAAAGTAGTCAGTCCAAGATCTTGGTGAGTAGGAGGCTCAAGCAAAGAAACAAGTCGAGGAAACTCAAGTTAAGATCGAGGATTTCGAAGAAGCATTGTCCAGACCTGAATGACTTGGGACGAGTCACATATGAGTGTTGGGGGCATGTTGGCCCTCGACCAATTTTTGGGGAAACTCCGGTCAGCTTTGACCCACTTTTGGACTTCGACATGTTGGTCGAGGAAGGAGTGCCCAGGCTGAGCTCAGATCACAGATGTCACCGATTTTGAGGGTTAAGTGGACCCAATAAAGAGTCCTCTAGGGATTTTGTAAAGGTTTTTTGGGATGTCGGTCCATGGGGTTTTCCCATGATTAGGCCTTATTGTAAGGGTTTTTAAAATACAAATAAAGAAGAATGTATTGTAGAAGTATGTATCTAGTGAAGTGAATTTAGTTATGTGTGAACAAAGTTAATTTGTGTAAAGGAATGTCTATATGTTAAGGATTTGTGATCGATAGAGAGTTAGGTATGTTCCTTGACCTCATTTTGGAAGGAGGATCTGGTGCTCAGTGCGTAGATCTCTTCTCTGGTGCAAAGCTCGAATCTGTGGCTTAGTGCACAGGAGTGAATGAATGAAAGATTCAAGAGAATAATAAAGAGGCAAAGCGATTGGTGGACATAGCCCCACACTAGGGTGGACCACATATATCTGGTGTCTTATGGTTTTCTTTGTGCTATTCTGTTTCTGTCATAAATCTTCTTAGTGCTTTGATTATGCTGTGTAATAGATAAATGTATTGTCTCTTAATTTCTTTACTTCTATCAAGGGTAAATGAATGGTAGATCTAACCTATAATGATAAGTGCTAAGTGCTCAGAGTATATAATCATTCATTATTACTGTGTCGATCTATCTTCGTTTATGCTTTGCGATGTTAAGAAACTAATGTATGTGACCTTCTAAGAGTTAGCAAAATACTCTGCAAAGTGTTTTATCACAGATTTGTGTCCCAACTTGGTTACAGACACCTATGTCTTGTAGCACCCCTTGCTTCTACCTCGGGTGAGACTTCCTTTACTTCGCAAGTGTTGCCGAAAGGGTCGATAGTCAGGATTTTGTTGGTGCGTTGTTAAGAAATGAACCCTAGGTCTGCCCCTGTGCCAACGATTTCATTTGTGACTTATGTTCAATATTATTCTCCAACAATAGGCCTCATCCTCATTTTCTTCCAAAATAATAACCCCATAACCTATTTTTGATGTTTACTTACCCTAAGATAATTGTTTTCACCATACCAATAAGCCAACTTCAAGTCTTAATCATATGTGAGCCTACAAAGTCCTGCAACTATAAATTTACTATTGTTCTTCCATCATACCTTCTGGTTTAAGTATTCGTTCCTTCTTCCATCCTTGCTCCCATACACTAGTGTAAGGATTTTTTGCATTAATAAGAACAATGATGCCAAGGGTGCTCAATATAAAAACCCATTACTATGAGAGAATATAATGTCCAACAATACATGGATAAGGAACAATCCTTATCATCACAATTCTTCCATTCCTAATATTCCATACTATCCAATCGATGCATGTGTGAGGGACAATGCTATTTCTTTCCAATTTGTTGATGTATTGGCATATGATTTTGTTGTTATTCTAATTTAGTATTTAAAGGACAAATAGCTCAATAAATTTTTTAATATAGCCTTATGTGAAAGGCCTTGATTTTTTGAATCCTACAAAGATATATTTTGACTAAAGCTTTCCCAAAATAATGGAATATTTTTAGTTTTAATCCTCTTATTTCCAATGGCTCAGATGCTTTTTTTCACTTTACTAGATACATTCCATCATTTCCCTTTTTTCTCATCCACAAAAAGTGAAAACATTTATTCATTATTTGTAGTATGCATAGAGAGGTAATATGAGGTACGTAGGAAGGTACCCAATAAGAATGTGGTTATGTATTAGAATGTTCATAGGAGATAGAGAGTGATATATAAATAAGTGTAAGCAATGTATTGGAGCATAGTGAATAATATTGTTATTGTAGCAAGAAAGAATTGCTTGAGGAGTCTTATCCTTTCATAAAGATTAATAGACAATGTTACCCTACCTCAAGGATTTTATATACATATCTTATGTTGAGTATTTTGTTGAATGATTTGTTTTATTCTTCCAATAAGGATGCATTTTATTGAAAAATATGAAGGCCCTAATGTTAAACGATTCCTAAAGTCCCACAAGTAAAAATGGAAAGAGAAGTGGAATTTTTATTTACTCGTTAGTTTCAGAGATGATGCTAGCACATGGTGGTACTCATTCAACATTTTCAAGATGATGACACTTTCCGATGAAAAAATGGAAAAATCACTTTTAGATAGGCGATCTCATGTTGGAAAAAAATAAAGAGAGCACCAAGGGTTTACTTTCATGTGAAAACTCTATATTATAGGTTCATGGTTGTATTAATAAAGAAAATGTCATTGTTTCTATTAACCCTAGTTGCCAATTTTTTTTTGTCAATGTTGAACTGGTTAATAGATTGCAAGTTTTGTCAAATAATAATAAAATCACATAGGTTGAGGCTGACAATATTCATGTTTTCAAAGATTTGATACTCACCATGGATAAATATATATTTCATTCTGTTTTTTGTGCCATTGATAAGAATAATGTGAATTTTATTCTTGGATATCCTTGGATCGAATCAATAGGTGCAATTAATGTCAATGTGCCTAGTAAGTTTATCAAGCCTTGCTATAAGAAAAATAAAACCGCATTTTAGGATGTGTCTCTTAGTAAGAAAGAAGGGACCATGGGGGAAAGAAAAGCAGTCATTTCAGAATCCAAAGTTGAATCAAAGGCAAAGTATTTACAATGACATGAAGCAAATCCCCAAGAAGGACACAATAAGCAAGCCAAAGAGATCAGTGAATCAAAGAAACATCGTATTTTAGAGTTGAAGAAAGAAGAAATGATTTATAAAGTTATTGTATATCTCCATCCACACTAAATAGAGAAACAATAGTCATCAAGGTATGGGTGTGCACCTCAACACACTTATTATGAACCAAAATGGGCCCATACTACCAACACCAACACTACATCACGATATTAGGATCAAGCGACAATCTGTAACACCCCTATTTCCCCCAGCTTGTAATTAATCATAAAAATGGATTTACCATGCTAAGGCATGTGGACAATGTAAATGTATTATTGTTTGAGTTTCCAATAACTCATTGTGGGGGTGAATCCTTTAAAGTTCTTGCCATGATATCACTAGAGGAAAGAATGTGAAAACTATAAGGGAGGGTCATTATATCAAATAACCCCAAATTCCTTGATGAGGATAATAAACCTCCTTTGGATCCCAAGGAGAGAAATCAGTTAATGAAGAAAGGACTAGTGATTGAATTATCAACCACTCCCATGAATGGTAGCATGGCCAAAACTACAAAATGTCAGCCAAAAGTACCACTGGGTATGATAGGCCAAGATGATCGGAGTTCCCTTCTGATAGAAGGAATAGGATGGGTCGAGAACCATCCTGGAAGAAAGATATACAAATGGATAAGGAGAATGCGCAGAGATCTCCAGAAGATAATGGACAAAAGGCCATAATCTTGATGCGAAGTGAGCATATGATAAACCTCATCGATGCCATAACAGAGAGGAAAATATCTGAAAGTTTACAGAGAGCAAAAATCGAGTAGAAGCTGAAACAAAGAAAGATCCCTTGAGAATTGCAAGAGTTCCCTTATGACATGATGGCTTGGCATGGGGGTGGCCAAAGTGCTAAGAATAAATTCCTCTAAGCCTATGGTTAGGTGGAAGGACAAACACCCAGAGTCAGTTAGTTGTCTACCACCTGTAATAGATAAGTAATCACATATCTTGTGTATTTAAGTGGTATTGTGAATTAAAATTGGATATCCTATGAATTTTGCATGGATAGATATGTTTCCTTAATGATTTATACTGTATCCCATTTTAGTGTCTGCTTGATTGTATAATTAGTAAAGTAGAAAATTATATGGATGGGATATGTTTTATACTCGTAAATGCTTGCATCCTGTGGGGGCTTAAGATAGAGCCACAAACTGTGAGTTCATCGACCTTGGGCATAGTTTCATGTACGTGTGTCGACCTTCCTAGTCATTCTGAATCCCTTGGGGGATGGATTTTGTTAAAGCTCAAGAGAGATAGTGAACATATCCACAAGATATCTATGTGGAAAACAGAGAATGAGAACCATTTAAGTTCTAGAGTTGAGGAGAGAATGTAAGGGGTGCGTGGAAGGATTCTTCCAATGGTTACATTCTAGAGAAATAGTGCAAGGATATTAAGCCTTTTAGAGCCAACCAAGCTCAGGAAGAATAAAAATATCAAAGTATCGAAAGGGAAGGCTCCTTTGTTTTGGATGATGAATGAATGAGAAACTATTCAGAAAGAGCCAAGGTCTGTTGTGACCATTGGATACAAAAAGGAGTGTGGGATTTAACCCCTTGAGTCCTCTGGACTTTGTGAGTTTGGTGAACTATGAATTCGTCTTAAGGGAAGTAAAAATCCCTAAATTATCGAACTCTCAAAGTAAATTAGGATCCTCCATTGTCAAGGATAGGTGGTGTAAGATCCACAACTTAGGAGGTTAGTGGATAAGGAGGAGGACAAATAGCCGAAGTAAATCTTGGGCGTTGATCTCCAGGGGACACGTGTCAACAACAGGGATGATTTTAAGGATGGAAATTTATTTTTAAATGTAGAAAGCTTGACGAATATTACTAATCCTTCATATGTCAACTATAAATGTTTGGCAATATTTTTTTAAAAATATTCAAATGTCTAAGTATTTAATATAGTTTTTATAAAATTTTGGTGATTTTTAAGGTAAAATAATTTTATCCTATAGATTTTGGGCAAATCAGTTTTAAAATAACGAATCTTGTTTTTGGAAAACCATGGAAAATTAGTGCATGAGCTAAATTTAGCCCCTAAAATGATCCCTAGGACTCAATAGATTAGTAACTTCGGAGAAATCACTTCGAGAGTTTCCGATTGAGAGTTGAAACTCTAGGAGCTTGGAGAGCCGGAGCCCAGAAGTAAATTTCAACCGTCGAATCCAAAGGGACACATGGTAGAGATCCATTATCCTCGGGTGAAAGTAAATTTCAAGATTTGAGGTTCCTAAGTCACGGAGAGCCGAAATAGATCTGGACCGTCGGACCTAGAGGGACATGTGATGACAACTCGTAGAATTCCGAGAAATCACTTCGAGAGTTTCATATTGAGAGTTGAAACTCCTGAATCCTGAAGCATTGAAGGGCCAAAGTGCCAAAGAGCCAAAGGGCCAAAGAGCTGAAGAGAGCTGAACCATAAGATCCTAAGGATAGGTGGCGTGAATCTATGGATTATGGGTAAAGACCCGAAGTGAACATCAACCATCAGATCGTTCGAAGAGATATGAACTGTCAGATCTAGAGGACAGGTGGCATGTATCTATGGATTCTGGGTAAAAACCCGAAGTATATGTCAATCGTCAGGTCATTCGAGGTAGATCTAAATAATCAGATCTAGAGGAAAGGTAGCATTAATCTATGGATTCCAGGTGAAGATATGAAGTAAACCTCAAGCATCAGATTTCCAAAGTGAATCTGAGCCATCAGATCAACAACTTCGAGAAATCCATTCGAGAGTTTCTCAGTTGAGATTTGAGATTCACGAGGTCTGAATTTCCAAAAATTCGAGATGAATCCCAATCGGCCGATCAAAAAAAGAAGATCTGAGCCATTAGATCACCCGAAGTAAATATCAAGCATTGGATCGCCAAGCTGAATCTGAACCGTCAGATACTGTGTATTCAGGAGAAGGAAAGGATTGAGAGTTGAGAATTCTGAAGTCCAAACTTCTACAAATCTGAAGTAAATCTCAACCATCTGATCAGCTGAAGTGAAGCTGAGTTGTCAGATCGTTCGAAGTGAATATCAAGCATCAGATCACCCGAAGTGGATCTGAGTCGTCAGATCCAAGGAAGACGTGGAAAAAATATGATAACTCTAGATAAAGACTTGAAGTGATCCTTGATCATTAGATGAAGAGGACACACATTGGTGAATTATAGCGTCTGGATAAAAGCCATTGCGAAAAAGGGTGAAGTTTGATATTTGAGATCTCATAAGTACGAAAATCGAAGGAAATCTTGACCATTGATCGAGAAGAGGGCCACAAGACTGTTGATCCAGTTGAAATTTCAACCACCCGAATTAAAGGTAGGGTCATTGATTAGGAGGATAGGTGTCCACAAATCGTCAACTCAAAAGATTGAAGTATGAAAGAGAGCAGTGTTTTGAAAGTTGAAACTCCCGAAACATGAAATCACGAAGGACATATCATCCGTTGATTTTTCAAGAGTTCAAATATGATCAATAGGTATGAGAGGGGCATATCTGAACTGCCAGTTTTCAAAGTACCATCAATATTTGGAGATCAACAGTCCTGTAGCATTGCAAAGATAGCAGTTTCATGAAAGTTAAAAAGTTGAGGGCAGGTCGCAATTCAAACCGTGGATTTGAAAAGAGGACATGTGGAGGCTCAGGGAGGATTGTGGGCCGAAAATAAGTTTGATTCAAACTACCTTTGGTCACTTCCACTATCATGTGGTCCTGTAAGGTCATCTCCCAAGGTCACATTAAGAGGGGGCTTATCCAAAAAAGGAGCTAATGCCCAGTACTCAAAGATTTTGTAGGGGAGTGAAAGGGAAGGTTCCAGGTGCCCTTAAACCTACACCAAGAAGCCAAAATGTTCTATGTTTAATTACATAATGAGACCATCAAGGTCTCGGAGATTTTTTGAATTCAAAATTGGATATCCTTGACCAGGAGGTCAGACTGGTTCCCCCACTTTCCAAATTAGAAAACATGAATGGAGATTCTATCCTTTAAGAAAAGAAAAAAATCTTATGCCCCATCATGGGTGTGTTACAAATTGGTATCATAGACTTGACCTACTTGGGATCATGTACGAGTCACGTAAGAGGGTAGTTTTATCTTCATTTACTCCTTAAGGAGAAGGACTGTAGATTGAACCTGTGATTTTTGGGAATTCTTGTTGAATTTCAGCAGAAGAATTTCTTTAGCCCTTTGTCTAAGTGATAACTACTTTTACTGGAGTAGGGATATGATAATTAACATTTATAATAAGACTTGAATGTGGATAGTTGAAGGTGGCAGGGTTCTATCAAGGGTAGTTGAAGCCCAAAGGATGGATGACCTAGTGTTTGTAACACTCCTTCTAAGCATGGGTAGTTGAAACTTCAGGTACTAATGATGGTTGATTATATAATGGTTAGTACCTTTGTGAGCTTAAAGGAATTTGATAGGATCAGGTAAGATTCTTGGAAGTTATAGTTACTTCTTTAAATTAAAATTGGAGTATATAACTCCTCATGACTAGAGAAAAGTGAGATGGGTAAAACCCTATGGACGCTGAGGCAAGAAGTTTTTCTTGATAGAAGTTGTCGCATAAAGAGGAAAGTGACCCTGGTTGGGTATTTCCATGAGAGAAGGAAACATCAATGCCAGATATGATTGTGAGATTAGTCCTATAAGTGACTGAAATCTCAAACTAAAGGACACTAATGATGAAATTAAACTATTAAGTGAATGCATTAGGTAAAAAGGTGCAAGAGATGCACCTACTTATACATGAATGTGTATACATGATCATAAGGATGATTGGAAGATCCTTGGGAAAAATTATATAGAAGCCTGATATGTCCATGTGTGTGAATGACATGGAAGAAGTGCAAGCAATAAGCTAGCATGATGAATACTTATCTGTGTTTAATTATGCTTGAGTGCATAGGTTTAATGCATTGGGGAGCTTCCTAATATGAAGCATGATATTAGTACCAGTTAGGTATGAGAGATACTGAACGTGAAAGTGATGAACATGTATAATGTAAGAGTATAGCTATAGATACGATATGGTTGCCCCGATGAGTGAAAAATAAAGCAAAAATTGCTCTTGTCCAGAATAAATGAATACTATGGATGCATGGCTGACTCCATTCCAAAGAGTCATGAAAGTTATGTTCCAAATAATATCTTGAGGGGGAATGTATTCCCTTTCCTTGGGAAATACTAATATAATTAGATAAAAAGGATAAATGAGCAAAGATACTCTATTGTCATAATAAGAGGAAAATGATTATTCCTTTGAGAATCACATGAGAAGGATTGTGAAAAAACCTAAGTTGACTGATATTAAAGGTAGAGATGTANTTTTTGTGAAACTTTACCTTGTCAGGGGCACCAATATTTTCATAGTGCATTTTGATCTCAGATACTTTATCATCATCAACCACTGCTATGTTAAATGTTTTCTTTTCCACATCTCTGACTGAGAGTAAGGAGGCTTTAGACTGGGAAGTCTTTTCCACTTCGGGAAAAAGTTTTCTTATTTCATTGTTGGCCATAGTTCCCTTCACAACATACTGATTCATTAAATCTTCCTTGGACTGATAAACAACCCCATGTGTCTGGCTGAATATGTGTTTCCTGCTGCTAAAAACCTTTGTGATACTTTTAGTTTGTGGTCTATCACCTGTACCTTCTCCTTCATCTTTGGTTTCATCTTCCACCATCTCCATGCATGTTTTCCCTTTGGGATGTTCTCCTTCCAGGTTGACCACTTGAGAGGGTGATGTGATTTTCATCTTCTTGAGAGTATCCTACTGGCTACTAGCACCCAGGGCCTCTGAACTGTTCCTCTTATTATAGACACTCATTTTAGGAGTTTTGATAATCAATCTATGAGAAGGTTTTTGTGCTAGGCTCTGTTGAGAAGTTGGGTCAATTTTTTTTGTTTGATCATGCTGCATAGTGAACTCCATATCCACATAGGTTTCTAGATTGGCCAACTTATTGAATCCTTCGACATGCTCATGTTCGTATGGACCTTGTCTTCTTGTTAATATCCTCTTTCATATGATTTGGTGTGCGTCGTATTTTCTTCCTTGCAACTGTGTGAACCCAAATTTATTGAGTTTGGATTGAATCTGAGGCAAACAGGACTTGTTCTTCACCACAAAGGACCTACCATGAAAGGAAATTTTAGATTGGAAGCCTTGTGTGCTTTCAAAAAGTGCTCATTTTCTGAGATGATCCTCTGTCTTATGAACTCCAAAGCAAAGACTCCGGGCATTACAAAAACTGGTAAAAGGTGAGGTCCTTCTTGGAATCCATATACCCAAATCCCCGTGGACTGTATGAACAACATACAATGACCTTCCTTGCTCTCTGGATTTGGTTGTAAACATATTTTCATTTCATCCAGGACCCTTGGCAAGTCCAAACCAAAAATAAGACTATACACCTTGGACATAATCTTGTTGATGAAGATGAGCATGGTGATCCTTTTACACTCGATTGAAATAAATGTAGTCTCAGAAAATTTGGTTATGTTAGATTCCAAGAACATTCTCAATAAGTGTGTGTAGTATCTAAAGTGCCTTAGTGAATTGAAGTTCGTTAGCTGCTAATGCATATTTTCGGCAATAAATTTGTCAAAACTAACACATACTGATCGACTAGACTATGGCATAAAGAAAGTCAATAGGAAACCTAACATGACTTCTGCCACAAACTTGTCACTATCCAACCCCAAAATTTCACTCAACAGAGAACAATCTCATTGGACTTCGATGACCATGATACTTATACTGGCAAGTAATTACAAACTCTCTGAAGGGTGTTCAGGTTTGATGATGGCTTGCAAAAAATGAGTTTTTACTTCTGGTAGACATTCTCTATAAAATGCAATCATATTTTGTTCCTCGAAGGGCTCTGACACCGTGAAGGATGACTCTAGTATAATAAGGGTGTGGCCGAGCAATTGACTGTCTATTTCACATAAAACCTCGGACCCTAATTTATTTAAAATGACTCTTTCTTCTTGAGAATACCGCTCTGCACACCAGCTTACAAATTCAGGGAAAGGAAAAACTACTTCTACGATGTAAGGGGCGATGGAGGCTTGAGCCGCTTCAAGGAAAGGAATGCACATTCCAACCTTGTCCAATAAATTTGATTTGGACACAGAAACAGGTGAGACCGTTATCTCTGTGTCGAAAATATCGAAATCCCTATTTAGGGCTTCTTCTTCAGAGGAGATGTCTTGCTTATTTATGGATAAGACAAAAGGATTAGAAACCATGGTGAAAATACCATGGTGAAAATACCTGGTGAGCGATGAAAGAAGTGTGAACCTGGTTCGATTTATGATCTTGAGTTTCAAATGGATGCTTTGCACCAAATTTTCGAATGTTCGAATGCTTCAAATTATGAAAAAATAATGCCTGAGGGTCTTCCTTTTATAGGTATCCGTTCACATCGGGGGTTGGAGAAAACAGTTTTAGGTGAACTGCGTTTCTCCTCGATGTCCTTCTAAGGACGCCACGCGTCCATGATTTAAACCATGACGATTTTGCCCGTCCCACCCTCATTTCGTTAATATTTGTGTTACTTCAATTGCCAATATGATCCTTAGCCACCGATCTAGACTGCTTTAAGATCTACGGTCCACATGCACCCAGTGTCGGTGGCAACAGGGGTTGGATAAAGTGGTTTAAGTCAAACTTCTTTTTTCCCCGATGTCCATTGGAAGGTGCCACACATCCTTCAATGAAACCATGACGGTTTTCCTCAGCCCGCCCTCGATTGATTAATCGTCATGCTATTTCGATCTCTGATATGCGCCTTAGTCATTGATCCGAGCCACTTTCAATATCGACAGTTTGTTGAGGCTTACATTTTACGCTTTCACCATATTTTTCCATCCACCGTCAGATATAGCTTGTTCCTCTAAATGATTAGATCTCCTTAGTGACATAACCTTTCGCTAAAATTCCAACTCTTGGATGTTATTTGAAAATTATATGGTGATAACACAACTGAGCGATAGAAGCACCTAGACATATGAACGCATTGTCGAGGATTTAGAGACAGGGAAGCTAGAAGAGCGGTTATAGGAGATGCAAAAACAAGCATTCTCGTTGTAGGAACAAATGAAGATTCTCACAATAGTGTAAAGAATGAAGAGATAATAGGAGCAATGCACAGTACAACAATAGATCATTGTCCTCTAGGGTAAGGTAATGGAAGTAATGCAAAAGCTACAACTTGTGCAGGGTAAATATTGCAAGGTCTTAGAGGAGATTGATGGACATGGATCACAACTATATCAAGTGGTTGCAACAGTAGAACAGTGCCTGGAAGGGCCTGTTACAAAGTAGTCAGTCCAAGATCTTGGTGAGTAGGAGGCTCAAGCAAAGAAACAAGTCGAGGAAACTCAAGTTAAGATCGAGGATTTCGAAGAAGCATTGTCCAGACCTGAATGACTTGGGACGAGTCACATATGAGTGTTGGGGGCATGTTGGCCCTCGACCAATTTTTGGGGAAACTCCGGTCAGCTTTGACCCACTTTTGGACTTCGACATGTTGGTCGAGGAAGGAGTGCCCAGGCTGAGCTCAGATCACAGATGTCACCGATTTTGAGGGTTAAGTGGACCCAATAAAGAGTCCTCTAGGGATTTTGTAAAGGTTTTTTGGGATGTCGGTCCATGGGGTTTTCCCATGATTAGGCCTTATTGTAAGGGTTTTTAAAATACAAATAAAGAAGAATGTATTGTAGAAGTATGTATCTAGTGAAGTGAATTTAGTTATGTGTGAACAAAGTTAATTTGTGTAAAGGAATGTCTATATGTTAAGGATTTGTGATCGATAGAGAGTTAGGTATGTTCCTTGACCTCATTTTGGAAGGAGGATCTGGTGCTCAGTGCGTAGATCTCTTCTCTGGTGCAAAGCTCGAATCTGTGGCTTAGTGCACAGGAGTGAATGAATGAAAGATTCAAGAGAATAATAAAGAGGCAAAGCGATTGGTGGACATAGCCCCACACTAGGGTGGACCACATATATCTGGTGTCTTATGGTTTTCTTTGTGCTATTCTGTTTCTGTCATAAATCTTCTTAGTGCTTTGATTATGCTGTGTAATAGATAAATGTATTGTCTCTTAATTTCTTTACTTCTATCAAGGGTAAATGAATGGTAGATCTAACCTATAATGATAAGTGCTAAGTGCTCAGAGTATATAATCATTCATTATTACTGTGTCGATCTATCTTCGTTTATGCTTTGCGATGTTAAGAAACTAATGTATGTGACCTTCTAAGAGTTAGCAAAATACTCTGCAAAGTGTTTTATCACAGATTTGTGTCCCAACTTGGTTACAGACACCTATGTCTTGTAGCACCCCTTGCTTCTACCTCGGGTGAGACTTCCTTTACTTCGCAAGTGTTGCCGAAAGGGTCGATAGTCAGGATTTTGTTGGTGCGTTGTTAAGAAATGAACCCTAGGTCTGCCCCTGTGCCAACGATTTCATTTGTGACTTATGTTCAATATTATTCTCCAACAATAGGCCTCATCCTCATTTTCTTCCAAAATAATAACCCCATAACCTATTTTTGATGTTTACTTACCCTAAGATAATTGTTTTCACCATACCAATAAGCCAACTTCAAGTCTTAATCATATGTGAGCCTACAAAGTCCTGCAACTATAAATTTACTATTGTTCTTCCATCATACCTTCTGGTTTAAGTATTCGTTCCTTCTTCCATCCTTGCTCCCATACACTAGTGTAAGGATTTTTTGCATTAATAAGAACAATGATGCCAAGGGTGCTCAATATAAAAACCCATTACTATGAGAGAATATAATGTCCAACAATACATGGATAAGGAACAATCCTTATCATCACAATTCTTCCATTCCTAATATTCCATACTATCCAATCGATGCATGTGTGAGGGACAATGCTATTTCTTTCCAATTTGTTGATGTATTGGCATATGATTTTGTTGTTATTCTAATTTAGTATTTAAAGGACAAATAGCTCAATAAATTTTTTAATATAGCCTTATGTGAAAGGCCTTGATTTTTTGAATCCTACAAAGATATATTTTGACTAAAGCTTTCCCAAAATAATGGAATATTTTTAGTTTTAATCCTCTTATTTCCAATGGCTCAGATGCTTTTTTTCACTTTACTAGATACATTCCATCATTTCCCTTTTTTCTCATCCACAAAAAGTGAAAACATTTATTCATTATTTGTAGTATGCATAGAGAGGTAATATGAGGTACGTAGGAAGGTACCCAATAAGAATGTGGTTATGTATTAGAATGTTCATAGGAGATAGAGAGTGATATATAAATAAGTGTAAGCAATGTATTGGAGCATAGTGAATAATATTGTTATTGTAGCAAGAAAGAATTGCTTGAGGAGTCTTATCCTTTCATAAAGATTAATAGACAATGTTACCCTACCTCAAGGATTTTATATACATATCTTATGTTGAGTATTTTGTTGAATGATTTGTTTTATTCTTCCAATAAGGATGCATTTTATTGAAAAATATGAAGGCCCTAATGTTAAACGATTCCTAAAGTCCCACAAGTAAAAATGGAAAGAGAAGTGGAATTTTTATTTACTCGTTAGTTTCAGAGATGATGCTAGCACATGGTGGTACTCATTCAACATTTTCAAGATGATGACACTTTCCGATGAAAAAATGGAAAAATCACTTTTAGATAGGCGATCTCATGTTGGAAAAAAATAAAGAGAGCACCAAGGGTTTACTTTCATGTGAAAACTCTATATTATAGGTTCATGGTTGTATTAATAAAGAAAATGTCATTGTTTCTATTAACCCTAGTTGCCAATTTTTTTTTGTCAATGTTGAACTGGTTAATAGATTGCAAGTTTTGTCAAATAATAATAAAATCACATAGGTTGAGGCTGACAATATTCATGTTTTCAAAGATTTGATACTCACCATGGATAAATATATATTTCATTCTGTTTTTTGTGCCATTGATAAGAATAATGTGAATTTTATTCTTGGATATCCTTGGATCGAATCAATAGGTGCAATTAATGTCAATGTGCCTAGTAAGTTTATCAAGCCTTGCTATAAGAAAAATAAAACCGCATTTTAGGATGTGTCTCTTAGTAAGAAAGAAGGGACCATGGGGGAAAGAAAAGCAGTCATTTCAGAATCCAAAGTTGAATCAAAGGCAAAGTATTTACAATGACATGAAGCAAATCCCCAAGAAGGACACAATAAGCAAGCCAAAGAGATCAGTGAATCAAAGAAACATCGTATTTTAGAGTTGAAGAAAGAAGAAATGATTTATAAAGTTATTGTATATCTCCATCCACACTAAATAGAGAAACAATAGTCATCAAGGTATGGGTGTGCACCTCAACACACTTATTATGAACCAAAATGGGCCCATACTACCAACACCAACACTACATCACGATATTAGGATCAAGCGACAATCTGTAACACCCCTATTTCCCCCAGCTTGTAATTAATCATAAAAATGGATTTACCATGCTAAGGCATGTGGACAATGTAAATGTATTATTGTTTGAGTTTCCAATAACTCATTGTGGGGGTGAATCCTTTAAAGTTCTTGCCATGATATCACTAGAGGAAAGAATGTGAAAACTATAAGGGAGGGTCATTATATCAAATAACCCCAAATTCCTTGATGAGGATAATAAACCTCCTTTGGATCCCAAGGAGAGAAATCAGTTAATGAAGAAAGGACTAGTGATTGAATTATCAACCACTCCCATGAATGGTAGCATGGCCAAAACTACAAAATGTCAGCCAAAAGTACCACTGGGTATGATAGGCCAAGATGATCGGAGTTCCCTTCTGATAGAAGGAATAGGATGGGTCGAGAACCATCCTGGAAGAAAGATATACAAATGGATAAGGAGAATGCGCAGAGATCTCCAGAAGATAATGGACAAAAGGCCATAATCTTGATGCGAAGTGAGCATATGATAAACCTCATCGATGCCATAACAGAGAGGAAAATATCTGAAAGTTTACAGAGAGCAAAAATCGAGTAGAAGCTGAAACAAAGAAAGATCCCTTGAGAATTGCAAGAGTTCCCTTATGACATGATGGCTTGGCATGGGGGTGGCCAAAGTGCTAAGAATAAATTCCTCTAAGCCTATGGTTAGGTGGAAGGACAAACACCCAGAGTCAGTTAGTTGTCTACCACCTGTAATAGATAAGTAATCACATATCTTGTGTATTTAAGTGGTATTGTGAATTAAAATTGGATATCCTATGAATTTTGCATGGATAGATATGTTTCCTTAATGATTTATACTGTATCCCATTTTAGTGTCTGCTTGATTGTATAATTAGTAAAGTAGAAAATTATATGGATGGGATATGTTTTATACTCGTAAATGCTTGCATCCTGTGGGGGCTTAAGATAGAGCCACAAACTGTGAGTTCATCGACCTTGGGCATAGTTTCATGTACGTGTGTCGACCTTCCTAGTCATTCTGAATCCCTTGGGGGATGGATTTTGTTAAAGCTCAAGAGAGATAGTGAACATATCCACAAGATATCTATGTGGAAAACAGAGAATGAGAACCATTTAAGTTCTAGAGTTGAGGAGAGAATGTAAGGGGTGCGTGGAAGGATTCTTCCAATGGTTACATTCTAGAGAAATAGTGCAAGGATATTAAGCCTTTTAGAGCCAACCAAGCTCAGGAAGAATAAAAATATCAAAGTATCGAAAGGGAAGGCTCCTTTGTTTTGGATGATGAATGAATGAGAAACTATTCAGAAAGAGCCAAGGTCTGTTGTGACCATTGGATACAAAAAGGAGTGTGGGATTTAACCCCTTGAGTCCTCTGGACTTTGTGAGTTTGGTGAACTATGAATTCGTCTTAAGGGAAGTAAAAATCCCTAAATTATCGAACTCTCAAAGTAAATTAGGATCCTCCATTGTCAAGGATAGGTGGTGTAAGATCCACAACTTAGGAGGTTAGTGGATAAGGAGGAGGACAAATAGCCGAAGTAAATCTTGGGCGTTGATCTCCAGGGGACACGTGTCAACAACAGGGATGATTTTAAGGATGGAAATTTATTTTTAAATGTAGAAAGCTTGACGAATATTACTAATCCTTCATATGTCAACTATAAATGTTTGGCAATATTTTTTTAAAAATATTCAAATGTCTAAGTATTTAATATAGTTTTTATAAAATTTTGGTGATTTTTAAGGTAAAATAATTTTATCCTATAGATTTTGGGCAAATCAGTTTTAAAATAACGAATCTTGTTTTTGGAAAACCATGGAAAATTAGTGCATGAGCTAAATTTAGCCCCTAAAATGATCCCTAGGACTCAATAGATTAGTAACTTCGGAGAAATCACTTCGAGAGTTTCCGATTGAGAGTTGAAACTCTAGGAGCTTGGAGAGCCGGAGCCCAGAAGTAAATTTCAACCGTCGAATCCAAAGGGACACATGGTAGAGATCCATTATCCTCGGGTGAAAGTAAATTTCAAGATTTGAGGTTCCTAAGTCACGGAGAGCCGAAATAGATCTGGACCGTCGGACCTAGAGGGACATGTGATGACAACTCGTAGAATTCCGAGAAATCACTTCGAGAGTTTCATATTGAGAGTTGAAACTCCTGAATCCTGAAGCATTGAAGGGCCAAAGTGCCAAAGAGCCAAAGGGCCAAAGAGCTGAAGAGAGCTGAACCATAAGATCCTAAGGATAGGTGGCGTGAATCTATGGATTATGGGTAAAGACCCGAAGTGAACATCAACCATCAGATCGTTCGAAGAGATATGAACTGTCAGATCTAGAGGACAGGTGGCATGTATCTATGGATTCTGGGTAAAAACCCGAAGTATATGTCAATCGTCAGGTCATTCGAGGTAGATCTAAATAATCAGATCTAGAGGAAAGGTAGCATTAATCTATGGATTCCAGGTGAAGATATGAAGTAAACCTCAAGCATCAGATTTCCAAAGTGAATCTGAGCCATCAGATCAACAACTTCGAGAAATCCATTCGAGAGTTTCTCAGTTGAGATTTGAGATTCACGAGGTCTGAATTTCCAAAAATTCGAGATGAATCCCAATCGGCCGATCAAAAAAAGAAGATCTGAGCCATTAGATCACCCGAAGTAAATATCAAGCATTGGATCGCCAAGCTGAATCTGAACCGTCAGATACTGTGTATTCAGGAGAAGGAAAGGATTGAGAGTTGAGAATTCTGAAGTCCAAACTTCTACAAATCTGAAGTAAATCTCAACCATCTGATCAGCTGAAGTGAAGCTGAGTTGTCAGATCGTTCGAAGTGAATATCAAGCATCAGATCACCCGAAGTGGATCTGAGTCGTCAGATCCAAGGAAGACGTGGAAAAAATATGATAACTCTAGATAAAGACTTGAAGTGATCCTTGATCATTAGATGAAGAGGACACACATTGGTGAATTATAGCGTCTGGATAAAAGCCATTGCGAAAAAGGGTGAAGTTTGATATTTGAGATCTCATAAGTACGAAAATCGAAGGAAATCTTGACCATTGATCGAGAAGAGGGCCACAAGACTGTTGATCCAGTTGAAATTTCAACCACCCGAATTAAAGGTAGGGTCATTGATTAGGAGGATAGGTGTCCACAAATCGTCAACTCAAAAGATTGAAGTATGAAAGAGAGCAGTGTTTTGAAAGTTGAAACTCCCGAAACATGAAATCACGAAGGACATATCATCCGTTGATTTTTCAAGAGTTCAAATATGATCAATAGGTATGAGAGGGGCATATCTGAACTGCCAGTTTTCAAAGTACCATCAATATTTGGAGATCAACAGTCCTGTAGCATTGCAAAGATAGCAGTTTCATGAAAGTTAAAAAGTTGAGGGCAGGTCGCAATTCAAACCGTGGATTTGAAAAGAGGACATGTGGAGGCTCAGGGAGGATTGTGGGCCGAAAATAAGTTTGATTCAAACTACCTTTGGTCACTTCCACTATCATGTGGTCCTGTAAGGTCATCTCCCAAGGTCACATTAAGAGGGGGCTTATCCAAAAAAGGAGCTAATGCCCAGTACTCAAAGATTTTGTAGGGGAGTGAAAGGGAAGGTTCCAGGTGCCCTTAAACCTACACCAAGAAGCCAAAATGTTCTATGTTTAATTACATAGTGATACCATCAAGGTCTCAGAGAGTTGTTGAATTATAAATTGGATATCCTTGACCAGGAGGTCAGACTGGTTCCCCGACTTTCCAAATTAGAAAACATGAATGGAGATTCTATCCTTTAAGAAAAGAAAAAAATCTTATGCCCCATCGTGGGTGTGTTACAAATTGATATCATAGACTTGACCTACTTGGGCTCATGTACGAGTCACGTAAGAGGGTAGTTTTATCTTCATTTACTCCTTAAGGAGAAGGAATGTAGATTGAACCTGTGATTTTTGGGAATTCTTGTTGAATTTCAGCAGAAGAATTTCTTTAGCCCTTTGTCTAAGTGATAACTACTTTTACCGGAGTAGGGATATGCTAATTAACATTTATAATAAGACTTGAA
>JZKD02S1620954.1:35449-55867 GCA_000966675.3 Picea glauca
CAGAATCCTGGATTACATTTTGAAAAACATCATATAAGGAATAGAGGATTAATAAATGAATATTGACCATTTTGATCACTGAATGGCAATGTCCAAGATGCATAGGTTGATGATCCATTATGAACAAAAAAAATTTCTATTAAATCATGTTGTTGTATTCCAAAAAGGTTAGGGTGAGGCCTAATCAAGGTTGTTCAAGGAAAAGAACAGGAAGATCCCAATAGGGAGTAAGTTGTAAAAGTAGAGAAATGATAGTGAGGCCTTAGAAATAAGTTAGCTGGGCTGAAAAGTCCCAGGCGATGTAGAAAGAATTTGAAGAAGGGGAGAGCCTCAATTCTTTTCTTGTTGTGTATTATTTTTTTGCCTGGAATGAGAAAGCTAGTACACTAATGAAAGTAAATGTTTTGACACTGTAGTGATGAGTATTTTATTATTGTAGAAACAATTGAGAACTGTCGGTATTGCACTAATGAAAACATTAAGGGTAATCTGATGAAGTGCATACAAATATGCTAGGCCATGTCTAAAAATGTTTTATTAATTTAAATTCTATGGTACTTGCATTTTTAATTTACATGACGACTAATGTGTTTATGATGTATGTCATGTGTAGAAAGAAATAGATTGGAATTATTGAGAAAGACAGCTGCCAATAATGAACAAGCTCAAACAGAGGATGACTATGAGAAGGTTCTCATTGAAATATTGTTGAAGGGACTTTAAAAGTCCCCATGTAGCACCACTGATGGGATAATATTAGAGGGGGTGCTAATAGCCAAAATAGGTATAAAAATGTTCATGCCTATGTAGCACAAGGCATGAAGGGATTGGGTAAGAATCCCTTCTGAAGTATTTTACGGTCTTAATGTTATGTATGGTCCAACGCTGAAAGGTAGTTGTATACCTTGGATACCCAAGTAGGGTATGATTCAAGAAGGAGAACCTGAATGATGGAGGTGTGAACCTCTGGTAGTAAAGACTAATTGTAATCCTCAGAAGAATTCATGAACTGATATGTCATGAATACATGGACCAATCAAGGAACGATTGGAAACAAAAATGCTCATAGATAGAACATTGCATGGAATTTCTTCCACGAAATGCATGTTTTCATAAAGGACAGACAATGGATTTCCATTGAGGAAGGAGGACCTTCCAACATCTCTACTTACATTGTATAGGTGTTAGAGAAAACCAAATTTGGGTGGCCATGAGTGTTGGCACCCTGGTTATTAATGAAAGAGGAATGCTTAAAGGCATTCATGTGAAACTTGTAGTTTCATATGTACTGAATTGGAATTGTGATCATCCTATAGTTGAAAGCATAGTCTTGCTGCAACAATGAATGGGAATGAATAAACCATATGGTGAAAATCTTGGCTAAGCTCCAACGCACCATGACAAAGTACTTGTCGTAAAGTGTGGGAAAATTAAAATCAATGCAAAGGTGCATTGGTTATGAATTTGGCCACGAATGTTGGCACATTCATTAAGGTCAATTGATATCTGAATTACATTTTGAAAAATTTAGTAGGCTGAAATGATGCAGAGGTAAGGGATGATTTATCCTTTTTGCTTGGTATCCTTGAATAGATGAAAATGACTTGGAATGTTAGTATGCTTGATTTTGAAAAGGTAATGTGCATGAAAACTAACAATTTGTTTGGATGAGGAATGTTGAAATTGCAGAAGGAAATGGGTCTTAGATATGGAAATATTGTAAGCCCATAAGGAAAACCAATTGCCTACTAAGCCAAACTGCAAGGAATGGTATTTCATTTTTGAGAAAGTGAATTTGATTGTTAGTATGCACACTTTTGAAATTGTTTGTGATGACGTTATAAAGGTGGAATAAAATCATTGTGCATGGAAACTAACATTTTTTTTGGTTGATTGAAGTTGAAAGCGTATAAGCAAATGAATCTTGAATATGGCAGCCTTGTAAGCCATAAGGAAGACCACTTGCCTACTAAGCCAAACCACTATGGGAAGGAAAGTCCCATAATTATGAATTTGTTTCTTGTGCAAAACAAATATGGAAACAAAATGTGGAATTTGGATATCTGTGGGTCACAAAATTACAAGAAAATTTTGAATTTAAAATTTATGATGATGTCTCATGAATTTTTATATATGCCTGTGATATGGGTGAGAAAAAGTATAATCTGATTGCATGAAATAAATACTGACTCGGGAGAAGGAGAGTAAACTTTGTCCCTATCTATGATTGAGTCGGGAGAAGGAGAGTAACCTTCAACCCTAACTTTAGTTGAGCTGGAAGGCCATCAAGCTGTAAAAGCATGAAAAATGGCTACTGCTGAGCCATGAGAACCCCGTGGTAAGCCATGATCACCTAGAATATATTGTGCTAAGGTAACACAAGCCAGAGGGATGCCTTGACAGAGCAAGTTTGAGGAACACCTCGACTGTAAGACTCGAAAATGTCTTTGGAATTCTTTCTGTGTGACAAATCCTTGGCAAGGAAAGATGGATCACCCGAGGGATTATATAGTAGAGAAGGGGATACCTAAGCCTGGGCCTGGAGGGGGAGTGATTGCAAGGAAGAAGAGACCTTAATAGTTCTAGTAAACTATTGATCATGATCATGCACATAAAGGATAGTTCTTCTTGTGTGATAAAACCTTGGCAAGACAAGATGGATCACCCGAGGCACTGTATAGTAGAGAAGGGGATGCACATGCCTAGGCCTAGAGGGCGAGTGACCGCAAGGAAAATGAAACCATGATAGTTCTTGTAAACTATTTAATTGGGATAATGCACCCAATGAGCATGTCAAGGAAAAACAATGAGTCTGGATAAAAAAATAGCCATGTGGATACAAATCCACAAACCGCGCAGATAATTATTGTGCTAAAATTATGAAATTTTCCTAGAAATTGTTTTTTATGCAATGTTTTCACATAAGACTATGATTAACGTGATTTTTTCCCAACAATTATTGAAAGCAAGTGACCAATATTAAAGGTCTGAAAAAGAACCTGACCGTGGAAGAAGGATCAAGATTTTTGAAACAACTGAATGAGAAAGGTATGAAAGGTGTTTTGAGAAAGAACACTGAGGACAGTGTTCCTTTAAGGGGGAGGTAATTGTAACACCCATGTTTCCCCCAACTTGTAATTAATCATAAAATAGGATTTACCATGCTAAGGCATGTGGACAGTGTAAATGTATTATTGTTTGATTTTCCAATAACTAACTGTGGGGGTGAATACTGGAAAGTACTAGCCATGATATCACTGGAGGAAAGATTTCCAAAGTGAATCTGAGCCATCAGATCAACATATTCGGGAAATCCATTCGAGATTTTCTCAGTTGAGATTTGAGATTCGCGAAGTTCGAAGTTCTGGAAATCCAAAGCAAATCCCAATCCTCCGATAAGCCGAAGCATATCTGAGTCATCAGATCAACTAAAGTAAATATCAGGCATTGGATTACCAAGGTGAATCAGAGCCGTCAGATACTATCTATTCAATAGAAGGCATGGTTTGAGAGTTGAGAATTCCAAAGTCTGAACTTCCGAAAATATGAAGTAAATATCAACCATCTGATCAGTCGAAGTGAAATTGAGTTGTCAGATCGTCCAAAGTGAATATCAAGCGTCGGATCACCCGAAGTGGATTTGAGCCATCAGATCCAAGGGAGACATGGAAAAAATATGAGAAATCTGGATAAATACCCAAAGTAATCCTCGATATTTAAATCAAGAGGACACACGTCAGTGGATTATAGCCTCTGGATAAAATCCATTGGGAAAAAGGGTTAAGTTTGATATTTGAGATCTCAGAAGTAGGAAACCTGAATGAAGTATCGACCATTGATCGAGAAGAGGGCCACATGACCATTGATCTAGTTGAAAGTTCAACCACCCAAAGTAAAGGTAGGGCCTTTGATTAGGAGGACATGTGTTTGTAGATTGTCAACTCAGAATATTGAAGTACGAAAGAGAGTAGGGTTTTGAGTTGAAACTCCCAAAACCCAAAATCAAGGAGATCCCATCCATTGATTTTGCAAGAGGTCATATATGATCTATAGGTCTAAGAGGGGCATATCTGAACCTCCATTTTTCAAAGTACCATCAATATCGGGAGATCGATGGTCCCATAGCATTGCGAGGATAGGAGTTGCATGAAGGTTAAAAATTTGATGGCGGGATGCAATTCCAATCGTGGATTTGAAAAGATGACATGTGGAGGCCCGAGGAGTATTGCGGGCCGAAAAGAAGTTTGATTCAAACCACCTTTGTCAGCATATGCAATCATGCGGTCCCATAAGTTCATCGCCCATGGTCACATCAATAGGGGGCTTATCCAGAAAAGGAGCTAACACCCAGTACTCTGAGATTTCGCAGGGGAGTGAAAGGGAAGGTCACGGGTGCCCTTAAGCCAGTATCAAGAATCCAAAAGGTTCTATGTTTAATTAGAGAATGAGACCATCAAGGTATTAGAGAGTTGTTTGGATTTAGAATGAGAGATCCTTTACCAGGAGTTTGGACTGGTTCCCCGACTTTCCAAATTAGAAACTATGAATGGAGATTCAGTCCTTTAAGAAAAGAGGAAATTTTTATGCCACATCCTGTGTGTGTTACACAATCCCATGGAACCAAAGGTGTGATAAGGATCAAGAGAAACATGGAAATGAAATAGATGTACATTTCTTATCTAATCATATTATATGGTTTCTTCCCATGTTTCGAGGATGAAAAATGTGAAGGGGGATAGAATGTAGTATACATAGGGAGGTAATATGGTGTACCTAGGGAGGTACCTAATAGGAATGTGGTTATGTATTATTATGTACAGAGGCTAATTCTAGTAAACAAGGTGCATGTAATAATTTGAAAACAATAAAGGTGAGAAGGTTTACTAGAAGGTTCCCCCTACTAGAATATTACTTCTTTAGAATGATCCTAGGAGATAGAGAGTGTTGTATAAAGAAGTGTAAACAATGTATTGGAGGATAGTGAATAATATTGTTATTGTAGCAAGAAAACATTACTTGGGGAGTGTTATCCTTCTATAATGATTAATATATGGTGTTACCCTACCTAAAGGGTTTTATCTACACATCTCATGTTGAGTATTTTGGTGAATGATTTGGTTTATTCTTGTTGAAATTAAGGGTTTATCTTATGATATATTTTCAAATATACTTAGGAACATAATATTATTTTTCTCAACATTGTTACTAGGATATATGCCACTAATATGTATTAAATTGTAATGTCTTAGACCACTGTTTTTAGTATATTGAAACAATTTTTCCTATTAATGAAACTATTTCTACATATCGGTACCTCAAAATAAGATTAATCTATTATTTAATAATAGGGATCCAAATTATAGAATACATAATCACTTTCTAGATGATCCCTATACCAACTTGTTAATATTCCTCTAATGGAAAACCATTGATTACAACATGTCGTTATCTTTTTTTCCACTTTATGCTGAATCCATATCTACAAATGAGAACCATAATCATTGGGAATAATCATGAACTTAGATACTTCGAACCCTCACTAAATCCAATTATTTGGAAACAAAAAATCTTGTTATTATGTCTTGTTAATCCTATGGACTATATTGAAAGACATTTTATATTCATGGCCATTGATTTCCATCCCACTAACTTTAATATATAATTCAAAAATCTCTTTAACTTTGAGATATTCCCCCATAGTGTCATTAACAAACAACATCACATCTTGAACAAACAAAAAAAATGTCATAAAACCAATTGTTTTCTAATCCTTTTATATAATTGAAATTGAATCTCTACATATGCATACATAAAATGGCATAGATTGAATATCACCTATCTCAACTTTTGATTCTAGATTTCACTTTCAAGATGCTTTTCACTGTCAAGGATTTCACAACTTATGTTTCTGGAAATTTTATTAGCCACATTGGATATAGAAATTAGGATAGGTACACCAAGAGATTCATATTGAAACTAAGCATAGTACAAGGGGCATTTTCCCTAGTTACCCATCATTGTAATTTTGTTTAAAAAACCATTTAGTGAACTATTCAAAAGGTTGGAAAGGCCTCATGAGAGGATCCATAAAACTTTTGAAATTCTATTGTATAGTCAAAGAAATGGAAACATTTCAATGCTCCATAAGAATGGAATAGTTGTTTCAAATAATTTCCTAAAGAATAATCCATTTTCAAAATGTTATAATATTGGAAAGATATTTGAGGAAGTTTTCCAATGAAGGTTCCATTCTATTTTATCTCAAATAGTTTTATCAAGTCAAAACAAGAGAGATTTTTTCTCAATATCATTATTTAGTTTTCAGTGTTCCAAATGATCACTGTGATAGAACTATAAATAATATATCCACTTGCATATCTTCTCTATATGTAGTAGGATCTTCTTGCATTAATAATACTCATATTCAAACAACCACCTTTGTTAAATCACACAAAATTTGTTGGGATTATGCCAAAGGAAATCCCTAAAGGTTCTTATGATTTCATAGAATTAAAATGGGAGTTATTATCGAATAGGCCCATTCAATTTAAAACTATTGTTATTTCCTTTGAACATCTTCAAGACTTTTGAATAGGATAATTGAACCATCCATACTACAAAATGGATCTTTTACTCTATTAAAGAAAAAAAGAAAAAGATATATATGATGTTTCTATAAATTCAAAAAATCCAATGAATTCACAACCCCTACATTTCTTGCAATATTTCAAATACAATATATTTGTGTTGATAATGTAATCCATGGTAACCACACTATTTTTATAATGATATATATGTCAACCAGTTTATAATTATGATATATCAAATTTATGTCATTATATCAATGTTATACTTTCATTTTTATGTAATGCATTTAAATTACATCATACTCATGTTATAGCTAGATATATGTTGGATCTATTATTTTGTTAGTCCTAGCATTACGTGGGAACCCACCTTATATATAATGTTATTATAGTTATTATCACACATGTTTCTCTTTGATTGTCATGGTGGCCATGATGGCATTAGAGAGATACATGTTATGAAGGTTTTATTTTGAATGGAGAACCATCAAAATTTTATTTTTGTTATGCACGCCATATATATATATATATATATATATATATTTTTTTTTCTAATCTATCATGAGTGAAATTTTGATGTACCACACTGCTCATGTATCTAAAAATTTTCCTTCTTGGGAAAATTTCAAAGTTTTGATACTAATTGATAACTCAAGAAGAATGACGGAGTCACATGCATTAATCAAGAAACATATGCATCTATAAAAGAAATGTTTAACATTTCATTCACATCATTGTCAACAAACTTGCACATATATTGTAAACACAACATAGATTTAATAAATACATTGCAGAAATATAGTTATACAAACAAACACATAACAAAGAATTTAACTTTAAAAAATATCTTCACCAACTAACCTCACACATCAAACGTTCCACCCAACCTTAGGCTCTATTGCACATAAAATCTCTACAATAGGTCACCCCATATATGAGGCTATTAATCCATAAGGATGGGTCCTAAGCCAACTCTTATACACACACACCAATACGATATAAAGCACTCATATTTCTCTCAACCATAGAGAAAATCCCAATTTGCAAGATATATTTCCCCTTTCATCCTACACAACCAAAACAAATGAACCCCCTTCTCTGAAAAGTAGTCCCTTGGGGTATTCCGCTTCTTTTCTAGGCCTCTAGTTCTAATTTTTCAGGAAATCACAATGATGGAAACTCCAAGGATTCTCAACTATGGACAATTATTTAACAATTTCCATCATTCCCATGCACACACTAATACACTAATACATTGGGCCCAACTTTTGACAATTTACTGATGAATTTCAGTCGCAAAAATATCACACGTGCGACGAATCCTTCAACCCATTTTTCTTTTAAAGTGTCTCATTGAATGAGTGACTAAACTATGTTTTAGTCACAAGTATGAAAATTATCAACTTCTAAAGTCTATCAATAGTCCGTCATAAGGTATTCTATCAATAATAGTCATAAGCAAGTGAAATATATTAGGTTGATAAACTTGTGATTAAGATTTTAATATTTTCCATAATATTCTATTAACTCATCTATATTCCCACAAGGGGACCTAATGATTTTCATCTTATTATTCAAGATTTGTATCAGTGCTCACAATAGGGTCTAGGATTTTCTTCAAGATATCCAAGTGACCAATTGAGTCAAAATCTAAAATGAGTTAAGTATCAGGGGAAAAGATCATGTGCAATTTACTAATAAAAAATCAAAATCCTCAAAAACAACAAACCAAAGAAAAAAACTACAATAAGAAAGAAAACATATTATAAGTCAAGAACCAAAAAATTAAGTGACCCTTTTAGATATGCATCACCAACTACCTAGGAATTGGATGAAATCAACAAATATGAAGGAGAGAATTGATCTGATGTTGAAACAGCTCTAAAATTTTGTCATGGGATAGGATATCATAACATATGGATGTTTTTTGTAGGTACAACTACATTAATATTAAAACAACATGAGGCAAGAGAAGCATATGATTACTTTGATGGAAATTCCTTGAGGATCATGGAGGTGACTACCATTGAAGCCTACATTTTTCAAAGAGAATAAAAGGTTATATGACTATATAATAACTAAACATGTATGAAGTTGAGTTTGTCAAATAGGATAAAACATTATATGGATGAATAATAATTAAACATGTATGAGGATCTAGAAAGAATAAATGGGAATAAATGAATGAGCTCCTGTTGGTTTCAATAATAATGTGTTCTCTAATAAATAGGGTCGACCATGTGAAGGTGGAAGATAATTTGTCCCCTTCCCCCCCTCACATCACTCTCAATTCCCCACACCCAATCATGCATAAAAAATAGAAAAACAAAAATCAAAGGTAAATGAAAGAAAGAATGTTTGTGCAGATGTGTGTTTTTGTACATACAAAACATATAAGGTTCATGCATAAGAAGGTAGAAAAATAAAATTGTACAAAAAATAATTTATATTAATAAATTTTATCCTCAAAATACATAATCACTTTTTTTTCGGCTTCTTAATTCTCATGTAATTCTTGAGTAAATCATAAAATTCTTCTTGATCCACTTCAGCTATTGGGCCATTTGTTTGAAAATTGGTTTTCATTGATGTCAACCTTGGAAGAAGCCCTAAAGAAAATCCAGGAATCCCCTAAAAGTGATGATGATGTGTCCACTTGAAGAATCCTTAAAGAGCCTTGAAGGAGCCTTGACATAAGCATATATAACTCCAAAGTGGTACCTATATAATATCAGATAAAATATGGTTTTTTCCACATGATCACATTGAGTTGTACACAAATGGAGCCTTGAAGGAGGCTCGAAGAATCCCTAAAAACAAGTGAAGAAGCCCCTAAAGTAAAGTGAATAAGCCCCTAAAACCAAGAGAATAAGCCCCTAAATCCAATTGAAGAATCCTCTGAAGACAAGAGAAGAATCCCCTAAAGTAAATCAAATAAGCCCCTAAGGTTGGTCATCCTTAAGGAAGAGTCAAGACCCAAACGTTGTGACCTTGGTCACACCCTATCATGTGGAGAAGACTCATAAAAATAAGAGGAAACTCATTTGGAATTTGTATCACACCAATTAGACCTATCCAAGGAAGATGAGTGGATTTCATCCTAGAGGAGTGAATTTCGAAGGGAATATGAAGTGAAGAAAGGAAAAATTCCAAGGGAAGATGAAGTCTTGTGATGATTTGTTGTAGGGTTTTCTTTGAAGGTCATCTTGGAATTTTCGATATAAATTTTTTTCTATAATAATTCATATAGTGAATATTGGATGTGTTTCATAATATATAGTGAATAATATTGGGTGAGAATTTAATGTCTTGACTCATTACATATTTGGAGTTATACGTAGTGAAACTTGAGGTTTTTTAAAACTAGGGTTTTCTTTTTCAAAACGAGTCATCTTGCCATTTTCACTATAATTTTTTTTGGGGGGATGCGTCAAGGAGAGAAAATTGGAGGAATTTTAGAGAATATATCGAAGAATATTTAGTACAAGTTTCATATATTGATTCATTACATGTACAAAGTTATACTTGTTGGAAGTTAGGGTTTGTGACTAATCCAGAAACTAGTCCCAAACTAGTCTTCGAGATAAAACAATTATATCTCAAGCTTGGTATGTCCAAATTGAATTCCACTTTTTTCATTAGAAGGAGAATATATCCTAATATACATGGTCCAATTTTCAAAATAAAAAATAGAAAATTGAGCTAAGGGTGAATCTTACAAGTTTGCATATTTGAGGAATAGTTCTGAGCAATTCTGTATGCAGATTTAAGAAGTGTTTTTGGGATTGTATTTGAAGGTTGACTTGATAATGTATCATGATTTAAAATATTCCAAGGGTATTGGTGTCTTCTTCCAATAGGTTCCTTAAAAATCAGGGAGTGAGTGCTTCCTTCAAGTTGTTGGCTGTAAAATATTGAAAATACTTAAGAAACGTTTCTATGGTGTTCTTCCAGTTGGATTTACACGTAAAGCTATGTGTGGAAAGTGTATTATTTTATGTGATGATAAATGGAATTATTTATGTTTAATTCTTATGTATTTCTTGAATGTTAAAATTATTAAAATAACTCTATACTAATTCACCCCCCCTCTCAGTATTCTTGAATATTCTAACAATTGGTATCAAAGTGGGTTCCTTCATAGTCATTCTAAACAAAGGAAGGTAGATCATGGATAAGAAAAGATAATTTACCAAAAATGGAACACCGTTGTTTTATGGGGAAAATTATGTTTTTTGAAGCATAATAATCAAATAATTTTTGTAGGCACTGGGATTTGATGTTTGGCAAGATGTAGTAAATGGATACACTACACCAGCTTCTGCCCCAACAGATAATGGTGGGAAAAAAATCAGTGAATAAAATTGAAGGGATATAAATTCCATTATAAGTGGTCTAATAGGTTCATAATTCGTTAAGGTTATGCATTTTGATTCTGTGAAGGAAATATGGGACAAGCTCAATAATGTGTATGAAGGATATGCTAAAGTCAAATGGGCCAAGATTTAGACTTACATAGGACAATTTGAACATATGAGAATGAATGAAGATGAAGATATTGCAACTTATTTTCTCTAAGTTGACTAAATTGTGAATATCGTAAGAGGTCTGGGAGAAAATATTGAAAATTTAGTTATTGTGTAAAAGATATTGAGATCTCTTCCAATGATATTTGACTTGAAAATCTCAGCTCTAGAAGAAATCCAAAATCTGGGTACGTTGAGCATGGATGAATTACATGGAATACTTACAACATATGAAATGAGAACTATAAAGGAAAATCCATCCAGAAAGGAAGCAACTTTCAAAGCCTCCAAGAAGACAAGATATAACAAGCCAAGGTGAAAACCCTACTCTAACAATAGTAATGGTTCACATGATGAAGAAGAAGCCAACATTGTGAGAAACATGAAAACAGGAACTGGAAAGTATAAAATTAATCTTCCTTTCAAATTCTTTAATTGTGGTAAAGTTGGCCATTTTTCTTCTAAATGTCCTTATGCAAGGGTCTCAGATAGTGATGAAGAATAAGTTCCTAAGAAAGAAAATAAATATAAAAAAAGAGATAAGGAAAGAAATACATAAGATTTTTTTAAAAAGAAAAGACATTATTCAAAAGACAATAGTTCCTCATCCGATGATGATCATGATAGTGACAATGACTCTAGAAGATTATTGTTCATGGTGTTAGAGACTCAAGAGGAAACTGCTGAAAATAATGAAGGAGACTATGAAGAAGGAGATGTGAATCTTGAGGAAAAAATGATTACTACCTTAAGTGATCTAAGAATAAAAAGGAAGAAAAAAATTTATCTTAAAGAAGAGTTAAGTAAATTGAAGGAAAGCTTTCTGAACCCTAGCAAAAAATATGAAGAAGCCAAGAATACTAGCATAGATATAAGGATTGAGTTGGAAGAAGCCAAAGTGATTGAATAAACACTCAAGAGACAACTGAAATAAAAGAAGAAATTAACAGAGAATTTGGAAGATGAAATAATCTCACCAAAAAAGAAACTATAGAATAAGGACATGTTATCGCACAATCTATACTTTCCCAAAGCTCGAAGGCAAGTAGGATTAGATTGACGTAACACGAAGGTATTCCTATCACTGTCACCCCAATAGGGTACCTCTTTCTCTTTAGGATAAGGATAAATACACTACAAGGGAGACATTTCAAGTCCTATAGGGTTTGAGGAAAGGGAAAAGGTAAGGATAACCACCCCTCTCTCTAGGTCACTCAAAATAGACTTAAGTCTTGTTGGATGAAGCAAAGGAGAATAAAGTGTACCTACCCCTTACCAATACAACAACAAAAGTTATGGAAACAACAAGTGATGATGAATGCTTCAACAAGACTTCAAGTTTATATAGATGACTACTACCAATCAATGTATGAATCAAGTGATAAACATATAGCAACAATAATTAACTAATGACAGCTATAATAACATCTAGAAACTGAACTTGAATAGACAATATAAAAACATATTGTGAAGTCCTCAAATGATAACACTTGTCTCATACAATTTCTAGATATATGTCAATAAAAAAATAACCTCTAACAAGATGCCAATGATAACTGTAGAAAAAACAAAATACATTAATGACAATTGTAGTAAAATATTTAGAAAAGTATTTATAAAGAAAATTTGATGCACACTTTAGTCTTCGTTTATTGTACCTTTCCTTATAAAATTTCTTGATTGATTTAAGTGGTCAAACAAGTTTGGATAGGCTGCAAAATTATGGTTGTAGCAGTGATTATAACAACACCAACTTAGTGGTTATTATTTCATAGACTAGGTTAGCAAGTTAGTTTAGGTTAGTACGGTATAGGTAGAGAGATTGAGTTTCAAGTTTGATGATTCTTGTCAAGAGACAAGGGTTGAATACTAGTGAATCTTAGGGGTAAATGGAGTCAATGTGGGTGTCTCCTTCTAAGGATGCAAATTAATGATGATACACAAAAATTTATGAGGTAAAAAGTCTAGGAGGAGTAGCAACTTAAGTTCTCCTAGATTTTTACCTTAAGAGACACAGTGCTAGGGTGTAGGCCATTCTAGGCCCTAGTTCCTTGCTCCCTTAGACTTTCTATGTAGTAGAAACTATGCAAAAATAACCAAATGCAAACCTCTAGAGTGCAAGTAATTTAGGGCTCTAGGGTTTCACTAGTTACTAGATCAGTTTAGTGAAAGCTTGGAAAATACAAGGTAAGAAAGTAGCAACTTAAGTTTATTAATTCAAGCATTAAATACACCATGCAATTTCATAATCTTGTATGATAAAATAAAACCATATCTTAAACCATTCAATAGATGAAAAAATGCAAATTATACTTACTTGCACCAAGAATAATCATGAGTATACCATGCAAGATCACCATAAAACTCCAAAAATTGATCCAAGTTGCAAATACAAGCCTTAAACAAGAGTGGCACCTCACAATGTCAGCCAATAACCCTAATAGGGCGCAAATTTCATACCTCTTGTATCCAAGGACAAGTTGTTGATGAAATATGAATGTACTTTTTGTTTATTGATACCAAATCAGGCCCTAAATTAATTTAAATTCAAAATTGTTGGGTTGAACTGACCAATTTGTTACAAAAATTTAATTTTGACCAAATTAAGTAAATTTGCATCTAAAATCTCTTCCAAGGGTAACATCATGCCCTTCTAAGGTGACGTTGAGCCCCATATGCAGAGTGTTGAGAAAGGAAAGTGGAACACTGTGTCTCTAGAGGCCTAAAATAATTCCCACATGTGCCAAAAGCCTCACAAATTCCTCCAAAGATGAAACCCTAGCTCTGTATGAAATCTAGGGCTATCATGGTGATGTCTAGGAACCTCAAGGGATAACACCCAAGTGGGAGGAGCATGAGACCTTGGGTTTAGGTCTTCCATAGTGCCTCCAAAGGTAACATCCTTCATTCATCTAGTGAACACATTAAATCTCTTCTTACCCCTGGCTAGGGTTTGATCATCCATCCGTGGGATTTCAGCCCCCATTAAGGTCTGAGCTAATCATTCCCTCATATGTACCTATCCACTGGGAAAGGTCCTGCAAAACAACAAGTATTCCCTCTAGGGGTTCATAAGTCACAAGGATCATGGCATGTAAATCACATCTAATAATTAGATTACCTAAACATGTGCATCAAACCCCCCTTAACCCAAAACAAATTCTCAAATATGTTTTGCAATTTGATAAGTTAATTTTGGAGAGGATCTTAGGGTGTCCTATTGGGCTAATACCCATTAAGTTTGGGGTTTTTCCTAGGTGGAGTCTAGTCCAATTCATTTAAGTGTATGAGATGGAATGGGGTAAATAGAATGGGGTAAATATTTGGGCATGGGGTGCATGTGATAAAAGGGGAGTGTAGAGTCTTACCTTTGGATTACTTTGTGGAGGGAGAGTTGCACCTTTTGATGAATGCAATTATTTCATAGCCCATTCATTTCTTTTTATTCTTAGATTTTTTTCTTTTAATATTTTTCTCTTGTGCTTCAAGGAAATAGTTGAGGGCCATTGTCCTGGCTTGATGACCAGAAATGACAGCGTTATCCACAAACATTTCACGGAAATGAGAAGGTTGTCTCGTGATGAGACCCCATTCTCTCGGTTATGCCACCAAGAGTGACTACCCTAGTTTTGTGACCAAATAGGTGGTAATGTCATACCGCTACATGCCCATGGTCATAATAGGTCGACTCGTGACTCGTGATGATACCTCCTATCCTTAAACTAGTAACTTGAGTGTTTATGTTATATTGTGGATCCCCTTTTCTTATTGAGAAGCTTTTCACTGCTTTCTCAGGGATCCCTGGGTGAAGCATATTGAAGGTTTCAAAAATGGGTTTTAACTCTTACCAGATACTTAATGGGATGATTACAACTAGAAGGAAGAGTATGCTTGTTTTCCATTGATGGAAAGTTCAGAGATCAACAAAACGACAATATGTTTGTTTATCAATGATGGAAAGATCAATAATAAGCTCAAAATAAGGGAATATGTGATAGTGGCAAGAACAACAATGTAAGCTCAGGAGGAAGATGAAACAATGATCATTAGATCATCGTTCCCTGATACCTGATGGCCATCAGATCTAAATATAGGTAGGAGGAGCCCACAAAAGAGGAGAAAAAATATCAGACACTAGATCTGAGCACCAAGGACCGATAGCCATCAGATCCATTATAATAGAGAAGAAGATAAGGCTGAGTGCTATCCTTGAACACATGATACGCGAGGTCACGAAACAACCCTGGCTGTTGGAGCCAGAGGACACATGTAGAGTGATTGTAATTTTGTTGACTTACAACTTGGAGGATTCAAAGGAGGGAGATATGGGAACTCGCGATACACAAGGTCGTGAAACAATCCTAGCCGTTGAAGCTAGAGGACACGTGGTGAGCGATCAACATTTCGATGACTCGCGAGTTAGAGGAGTCAAAGGAGTGTGACATAGGAACTCACGATATGTGAAGTAGCGATGATATTTGAGTCATCAGATCAAAGAAAATTTCTAGAACATTGATTTAGAAAGTGAAGTGCTTGGATGTTTGGCCCTTAGTCACCGTTGGTGGTCACGAGAAGGGAATGAGCTAGCAGTTAAGCTCCATTTCAGAGATCATGTATTGGGAAAATTGTGGTGATTCATAATCAATCATCCGAAACACAAAATCACAGAATCACTTTCTGTTTAGCATTCAGTGAAATCCAGTGGGAATATGGGATAAACGCAAGACCATGCAAATGTAATATAATTGTGCTGGTTAATCAAGAATTTGATCGAAGGGTTACTATTTCACTTCACAGTTAATTGTTCAGTTATGATTCAGTTAGATGAACGAAATCATAGTTCTTGGACGTTTGTCGATTCAGTTGCTAAGGAGTTTCCTTAGAGATTTGAGGTGTAACTGAATGAAGGGAATAACATAAAATAGAAATGGATGTGACTGTGTGAGTTTTTTTGTTGTTGTTCTCACTGAAAAATGAGTTGAACTGGGAGAAAGGAAAATCACAGTATGCACAGTGTGAGAGAAAACTCAGAGATGAGAAATAGAAGTTGAACATAACATAAATGGTGAAGAGGGAAGAATGTACACATACCAAAGAGAATAAGAGGAACAAAGAAAGAACATATAGAAAGAGACAACAATTCAAGCCAAGTATGAACATAACAGAATAATAGTGAAGGAAAGAAGAATTGCATAGCATAGAAGGAGTGGGAAGAATTGATATATCTGTATTGTTGGTTAATCAATCATTTATTTATATCTAGGGAGGTAGGGAGGTGTAATATACCAGATATAAAAAGTATGCAGAAAAAAATTAAAATGCTAGAAATGGAAGAATAACAACAATATAACCAGAACAATCACCACAATAACATTGAAATGATATAAGAATAACAACAGAAATAACACTTTGATTCAGAGAGCAATGTTCATGGGCCTCTTTGAGGGGGAAACCTCCAGTCGAGAAGAGCTCTATTACAATAATATTCAAGCTAGGGTTCTCATACCCTCGAATCCTATTTATACTAAATATGTCTATCAAAAGAAGCATCTAGAGGAAGATCCTTCTAGAAGCGGAAGCTTCTATTAGGTCTTCTTACATTTGACTTATTCTATTTTATTGCAAGGCCTTATTCTATTTTATTGCAAAGCCTTATTAATATTAATATTGTTCTACCTATGTGCAGGTTAGGACCCTAAGATGTCCTCCCCCTTAAAAACAACCTTGTCCTCAAGGCTTGAGATGTGGAAATTGCGTTAGAATGGTAGTTGGTTCCCAAGTGGCATCTGCTGGAGTTGTATATTTCCATTGGAATAACACTTCCTTGATAGTTCTCTGATGCAGGCGACGCTCACGTTGGTCCAAAACTACTTGTGGCTATAGCCAAATGGATCCTTCTTCGGCTAACTTGGGAAGGTTGGTTTGAATTTGGCACTTAGCTCCAATCACCTTCTTTAATCATGAAACATGAAAAATAGGATGTAGCTTCGAATGATTGGGAAAAGATAATTGATAGTCCACCTATCCCACATGCTTGAGAATGGTATAAGGACCATAAAATTTGGGCGCTAGCTTCTGAAAATGCTCGGCCTTGAGGGAATTTTTCTGGTAAGGTTGCAGTCGAGGAAACACCTGATCCCCTTCTGCAAATTGACATTCAGAGTGACCTTGATCTTCTTGTTGCTTCATGAAATTATGTGCCATGACAAAATTCTCTTTGAGGTTATGGAGAATAGCCTCTCAAACTGTAAGTGTTTGGTCAACCACCTGGACCTTCGAGACACCAGGTAAGTATGAGAGAAATGAAGGTGGCTTTTGTCCATATACCGCTTCAAAAGGAGTCATGTGTGTAGATGTATGGTATGAAGTGTTGTACAACCATTCAACTAGGGGTAACCATTGAGCCCAATGATGTTTCTTTTCCAAGGAAAAACACCTCAAATATGTTTCCAAACACTTTTTGACAAATTCCATTTGACCATCAGTCTGGGGATGATAACTTGTTCTAAGATGCAATTGGGTGCCTTGTAGCTTGAAAATTTCTTGCCAAAAATTGCTTCTGAAAGTTGGGTTGCGATCAGAAACAATAGAGTGTGGCATGCCATGAAGCTTGAAGACCTGATCCATGGAAATTCGAGACACTGTGGATGTTGTAAACGGGTGTTCAAGAGTGCGGAAATTAACATACTTGGAAAGGCGATCAACAACCACCATGATGACTGATTTATTTCCCGATTTGGGTAAGCATGTAATAAAATCCATAGAGATATCCCTCCAAATATCAGGTGGAATCGGAAGCGGTTGTAGTCTGCCTGAACATTTGACTATTTCTCCCTTGTTGTGTTGACGCACAACACATTTAGTGAAAAAATTACAAATGTCTTGTTTCATACCATCCCCCAAAAAAGAATGTTTGACCTTGTCAAAGGTTTTGGTGAACCTGGAGTGCCCCACTGTGGGTGTAGCATGAGCCTCAGAAAGTGTCGTGGATTTAATCTTTGATTGTTTACTTAAATACAAAAGGCCTTTGTCTCAAAGCTCATCATGGATCCATGAGTACCCTAGGGAAGCTGGAGCATTGGAATGCAATTGTTGGATTAAATGTGAAATTTCGGGATCTTGTATCCATTTTTGGCGAATGGCTTGGGGACAATCTAGTACAATGAAGGAAAGAGAAAAAAGGGATCCTTCATATTCATATTTTTGGGAAAGTGCATCCGCAACCACATTGGCTTTGTTTTTCTTGTAAATTATCTCATAATCATATCCAAAGAGCTTAGTCACCCTTTTTTGTTGCTCCAGGGAGGAAATGCGTTGTTCCTGAAAATACTTGAGGCTTTGATGGTCTGTCTTAGTTTGTAAACATTGCCCCAATAGATAAGGGTGCCATAGATCAACGACATGTAGAATAACCAACATTTCCTTTTCATAGATTGATTTTCCCAGATTTCTTTCAGATAGGTTCTTGCTGGTAAAGGCCAAAGGCCAACCCTCTTGCATAAGGACAACACCAATTCCTTTCCATGAAGCATCACATTCCAAGACAAAGGTCTTTGTGAAATCAGGAAGGTCCAAGAATGGAGTGGTGCACATGGCCATCTTTAAGGTTTGAAAATCTTGAGCAATGAATGGATTCCTAGTGAAAGAGTTGTTTCTTAGGAGAGCAATGAGAGATGTTGCAATCTTTCCATAATTATTAACAAACTTGTGATAATAACCTATTAAGCCCAGGAATCCACCCAATATTTTGAGAGTCTTTGGGTGAGGCCAGTCTTGAATAGCTTCAATATTTTTAGGATCCACCCTGACGCCGTCCTTTCCAACCAGATGACCCAAGTACTCTACTTATGAGGTGCCAAAAGCACATTTAGACAGTTTCAGGAAAATTTGGTGCTAAAAGAGTAGATGGATAAATTGATCCACATGAGCAAGATGGTCTTTCTAGGTTTTTCTATAGATGAGGATATCATCAAAGAAAACTAAGACAAAATGATGTAGAAAAGGATGAAAGACATGATTCATGAGGCTTTGGAAGGTGGAGGGGGAATTACACAAGCCAAAGAGCATGACCAAAAACTCATAGTGGCCCTCATGAGTTCTAAAGGAAGTCTTGGGAATGTATGTTTTTTTCATACGTATTTGGTGGTAGCCTGAACGAAGATTATGTTTAGTAAAGAATTGGGCTCCACTTAATTCATCCAGGAGGTCATCAATGGCAGGAATAGGAAATTTGTCTTTAATGGTAAGTTTGTTGAGGGAAGGAAAGTTAGGATACATTCACCAAGAACCTTCTTTCTTCAAGACCATGACCATGGGAGAAGAGTAGGGGCTCATACTAGGGAGGATAACACCTACATTAAGGAGTTCCTGGACCATTTTCTCAATTTCATTTTTTTCGAAAAGGGGTGACAATACAGACATATATTGGGAGGAAGGCTTCCAGGTACAAGGGGAATGGAATGATCATGAACACCATGGGAAGGATGGAGTCCCTGGGGAGTGGAAAAGACCACTTTATTTTTAGAAATGATGGCTTGGAGGTCTTACGACACCAAGGGTGTCTCTATTGCTTGTATGGCATGGAGTTGGGCAATAACACCAGAATGACCTTTTTTTAGCATTTTTTCCATGCGATGGGAACTAATGATCTTAGGTGAACCGGTGGTGATGCCTTGGAACTTATATTGGTGGCCCTCTTGGTCAAATTGCATGATTAATTCCTTAAAATCCATGAGAATGGGACCCAAAGTACTTAGCCAGTATGCACCCAACACAATGTCACAACTGCCCATGTCGATAACAAACATATGAGATTTCAAGTAGTAGTCACCAATTTGGAGACGCACATTTTCACAACGCCCTCCACATTTCATGGAGTCACCATTGGAAATCATGATTTGGAAATTATTGACGGCATGGATGTAGCAATGGTTTTCTTGGGCAATGCGGCGATGAATAAAATTATGGGTGCTTCCACTATCAACCAGAATGATTACCTTTCGATGCTTGATGTAACCGATTATCTTGAGGGTTTGGGGAGCGGAGAAGACATTGAGATAATTGAGGGAAATGACTGGTTCTACTTCAGGAGGGTCTAATGGAGGGGTTATGTCAGTGGTTTTAGGTGACTCAGACATAAGGGGAGTTTCAACATCCTCTTCTGAAATACCCTCGGAGATGGCCATAAAAATATTTTGTTCCTTAGACTTGTTGCCGGGGAAATATTTGTCATCACAATTATAAAAAATTCCTTTGAGTTGGTGTTCATCCATTTCATCCTTGGTCAATTTTTGGATCTATAATGG
>JZKD02S1620954.1:57302-79349 GCA_000966675.3 Picea glauca
CAAGCTAGGGTTCTCATACCCTCGACTCCTATTTATACTAAATATGTCTATCAAAAGAAGAATCTAGAGGAAGATCCTTCTAGAAGTGGAAGCTTCTATTAGGTCTTCTTACATTAGACTTATTCTATTTTATTGCAAGGCCTTATTAATATTGACCTTTATTACATTGGAATATATTGTTCTACCTATGTGCAGGTTAGGACCCTAACAGGAGGTGTTAGGGAGGACTGTGTTTCTCTAGTATTCATGTTGGTTCTTGAATATTGGAAGTTGTATCTTCCATCTAGTTGTGGCTAGAAAATAGGGTGGTAGGGTAGTGCTAGGGAAAACACAGAGTTTTTTGTATGCAAGTTGGTGCTTGTATAAGTCTATTTGGTGATGGAACACTCAGGATTTTATGCTTCCTTCTATTGGGTACTAGAGAAACCAGAGTGTTGGTGATATCAACAAGTTGGAGCTTGTAAAATAGAGTTGGTAGCCTCACATTGAGTTGGTGCTCAAATATAGATGATGTACAAAACTTAAAAGAATGCCTATCATTCAAACAAGAAGAGGTTTTCTCCCTTTATGTGTTTTCTCATGAAAATATGTCTCTGTGTATATCTTATGTGTGACTAATGTTGATTATTTATGTTGTTCATATATTTTATAATATTAATGGTCACTTGGAAAAGATTAAAAATTGTTTAAGCACAGTAATAACTGATTCACTCCCCCCCCGCCACTCAGTTGTCTTAGTAATTTTAACAATTGGTATTAGAGAGGGTTCCTTTTATTTAAATGTAGATCTATAAGCTTAAAAATGACAAGTCATAAAGGGACTACAACCAATAAGCCTCCTCTATTTGATGGAACAAATTTTTCCTTCTAGAAGGTTAGAATGAGAACATACATAATGGCCGTAGGTGCTGATGTTTGGGATGTAGTAGAGACTGGATACATAAATCCTGTTGTACTAGCTTCCAAGGATGATAAGTTCGAATTTATCTTTAATTCTAAGGCAATGAATTCTATCTTGAATGGACTTACTGAATTTGAGTTTGTAAAGGTGATGCATCTTGATTCTGCCAAAGCAATGTGGGATAAACATATTAGCAGTTATGAAGGAAACGAGAAAGTAAAAGATGCCAAACTTCAAACATATAGATTGAAATTTGAACAACTAAAGATGAATGAGGATGAAACAATAAGTAAGTATTTTTTAATATTTGAAGAGATTGTGAATTCTATGAAGGTTCTTGGGGAGAATATTGAAGATGTATTTTTAGTTCAGAAGATTTTAAGATCTTTGCTTGATAGATTTGATCCGAAAGTTTCTACAATAGAAAAATTAAATGATCTTAAAACTCTATCTATTGATCAACTCCTAGGAACTCAAACTGCATATGAAATGAGAATTGGCAAAGATAAATCCATCACTAGAAAAGCATCTTTTAAAGAAGACAAGAACACTGATTCAGAATTAGATGATATTGAGGAAACATTTGTGAGAAGGTTAAAGAAAGGATAAAGAAAATATCAAGGAAATATTCCCTTCAAATGTTTTAACTGTGGTAAGATAGGTCATTTTGCATCTAAGTGTCCTTACAAGAAAAGGGACCAGAACTCTAATGATAAAAAGAAATACAAATTTAAGAAATATATTAAAAAGAAAAGTTTGTGTGCAAACAATGACGACTCCTCAAAAGACATAGATAGTGATTCATCCTCTGAAGACAAAGTGAATGATTTTATTCTTATGGCTATGGGAGAAATTGATGATAAACACAAATGAGGTGACATGGATGATGAATATGCTGTGGTGGATATGGAAGGTGAATTAATCAGTTCTTTGGAAGAAATTGACAGACTCATCTTTAAGAAGAGAAAACAAAAATAGGTGTTGATGTGGTTTGAAATGAATAGTAAAAACCCGATGAAGACTTTGCCTTACTAAAAGTGGAGTTAGAAGATGAAAAGAAAATAGAGGACATTCTGAAACAATAGTTATTAGAGAAGAAAGCGAGATGTGAAGCCTTGGAAGCAGATATAGTAAAAACCAGAAAATAGATGGAGAAGTTTAAGGCATTATATCACCAAAATCTGTCAAGTATTAAAGCCTCAGAAGGATTAACCTCCATTCTAAATCGGCAAAGGAATACAAAGTTGAAAGATGGCTTGGGTTATGAAGAAGGATCAAGTAGTGATTATCCAAGTAACATAGAATCCATCAAGTTTGTCAAATCTACAATCATTGACAACAACCACTCTGCAGAAACAAATAAATATGATCAACCACCAAGAAGGAATGAAAGAAAAAGTACCAGAACTGAATCTCTAGATCAAAGAAATCATCATCATGGAAGATATCGACCTTCTCAAAGACAGTCTTTTTTCAGCTACAATGGATTTTTCTATGGATATTGTTTTTTTTGTTCTAACTTTGCTCACAAAGATGTAAATTGTTCTCTAAGATTTAGATATGAGCAATCAAGATACTCAAGGAATAATTATCTTCCATAACAAAGATCGAAACAACCAAGTAACAAACAACCACACACTATAAATCATGTGATGGATGGGAAAATAATGCAGGTGAAAAGTAACAACAGTTATGAGCATAACAATCACTATGATTTGTTATTCAGTGAACTAGAATGTTACATTTTCCATGATTATGGACATAAAGATGCAGACTGACGCTTGAGGAACTATAAGACAGATTTGAATCATGCTGTTGGAAATTTCAAGGTTTGGAAGAAGAAAGAAGATGACCAGTGTGGATTAGTGTTATCATCCCAAAGACAAAGGAATCCATGGTATATTGACAGTGGATGTTCCAAACATATGACTGGAGACAAAAGTAATTTTCTAACTCTAAGTGAAAGAAAATCAGGGAATGTAACTTTTGGAAATGATGCACCAGGAAAAATAAAAGGTAAAGGAATTGTGAGTATGAGTAATGGAAAAGGAAAAGCTCAAGATGTCTTGTTTGTAGATGGTTTGAAACATAATATGCTAAGTGTTAGTCAAGTTTTTGATAGAGGATGTGAAGATTTTTTTACTTCTAAAGATTGTAAAATAAAGTCAGTGAATTCAGGACAGTTTATTGCAAAATGGATAAGAATAGAAAACAATGTCTATGTGTTAAAAGAAGAAAAAGAAGAATGCCACTTAAGCAAGTATCATGAAAGTTGGCTATGGTATAGGAGACTTGGACACCTAAATTTTTATGATATAATCAAGCTTAGAAATAGTGGGACAGTAAAATATATTCCAAAGATATCAAAGCCATATGATTCTATTTGTAAACCTTGCCAAATAGGAAAGCTTACTCATACACAGTTCAAATCTAAAAAAATTCTTCAACAAAAAAACCTCTCCAGTTGTACATACCGATTTATTTGGACCATCATGGAAAGAAGGTAAAGGAAAAGAAAACTATTTTATGTTGATTATTGATGATTATTCTTGACTAATATGGGTTTCCTTTCTGAAGGAAAAGTCTAAAATTCAAAGTGTTTAAGGCTTTGAATGAGAATCAAATAGGAAAAAGATTGAAGAAAGTAAGGTCTGATAGAGGAGGAGAGTTTATTTCATGGAACTTCAAAGAGTTCTGTGATAAACACGGGATCAAACGATAGTACACTATTCCAAGGAATCCATGACAAAATGAAGTAGTTGAGAGGCAGAATAGATCAATTCAGTAGATGGAAATATCAATGATGAATGAAAGGAATATTTCTCAGACATATTGGGTGGCAGAAATCCATACAACTGTTCATATCCTTAAAAAAGCTCATCTCAGGTCACACAGTGACAAGACTCCTTATGAACTATGGTTTGGAAGACCTGCTTCAATCGATCATTTTAAAGTCTTTGGGAGTAAGTGTTATATCAAGAGTAATGATGATAATATTGGAAAATATGATTACAGGGCTGATGAAGGTATCTTCTTAGGTTATTATACAAATATTAAAGGATACATATGTTATAATAAGAGGCTGCATAAATTGGTTGATTGTATCGACAAAAAAGTTGATGAAGAAATCCCAGTACGAAATGTAAGCAGTGTTGAACCAAGAACAAAAGATATAGTTGAAGTTGAAGATGAACACGTCCAAGGATCAGAAAGAGAAGAATCTAAATGAGATGAAGATACAAATACTCATGCTGACACAAATTAGTAGAAATAAACAAAACCACCTCTCAGAATTGTTAAAAATAATTATCCTGAAAATCAGATAATTGGAGATATAAATAAAGGAGTTCAGAAAAGAAGGAAATTGATTAAAGATTCAGAACAATCTCAGGTTGCTTTTCTACCCATGATTGAACCTAAAACACATTATGAAGCCAACAAGCATGATGATTGGATTAGAGTTATGAATGAAGAGCTTGATCAAATTGAGAAGAAAAATATTGGGGAGCTTGTTCTTAGACCTAAAGATAAGAATGTAATAGGCTCCAAATGGGTTTTCAAGAATAAGATGAATGAAAAAGGGCAAGTTGTCAGAAATAAAGCTAGATTGGTCCGTAAAGGGTATGCACAAGTTGAAGGATAGGATTTTGATGAAACCTTTTCTCTAGTGGAAATATTGGAAGCCATCATAAAGTTTATTTCCTATTCATGTCATAAGAACTTTAAAGTATATCAGATGGATGTTAAGTCAACATTTCTCAATGGATATCTAGAAGAAGAAGTATATATGGAGAAACCTAAAATATTTTCACTGACATATAATTCTGACTATGTCTACAAGTTGAAGAAGGCTTTATATGGACTGAATAAAACACCACGAGCTTGGTATTATAGATTGGATAAATTTTTACAAGACAAAGTGTTCAAGAAAGGTATTGTTGATAAAAATCTGTATATTAAGTCTGAAGGTGATGATCTATTATTTGTTTTGGTTTATGTAGATGAAATTATTTTTGGCTGTACTAATGACTCTTATGTTCAATGGTTTTCTAATTCTATGAAAATAGAGTTTGAGATGTTCATGATAGGAGAACTGTCACATTTTCTTGGTTTACAAGTAAATTAGAGTTCTATACGAATATTTATCTCTCAAGAAAAATATTTGAAAGAGATGTTGAAAAAGTTCTAGATGGAAGATTCCTCTCCTATTAGTACACCTATGGTTGTTGGTTGCAAGCTCAGTAAAGATGATGTTTCACCTTATGTTGATCAAAGAACATATCGATCAATGATAGGTAATCTTTTGTACATCACAACATCCCATCCTAATATAATGCAATATGTTGGAATGGTAGGTCGTTATCGATCTTCTCCCAAAAAAATCATTTAGTAGATGTCAAAAGGATATTCAAATACTTGAAGGGCACAATGCCTTATGGTATGTAGTATCCTAGAAATCAAATTTTTTAGTTAACTTGTTATTCAGATGTTGATTGGGAAAATTGTGTGGATGAGAGAAAGAGCACCAGAGGAGGTGCATTTTTCCTGGGTGACTCGTTAGTAGCATGGATTAGTAAGAAGCATGGATCAACATGATTAATTGATCAAGAATTACAGTTATGATTAGTTACAGTTATCTCCCCCTTGATTACAGTTATGATTAGTTATAGTTATGGATCAACACGACGAGAGTATGATTTTTTGTCAATGATGGAAAGATCAGAATAAGGGAATATGTGACAGTGACAAGAACAACAACGTACGCTCAAGAGGAAGATGCAACAATGATCGTTGGATCACCATTCCCTGATACATGATGGTCGTCAGATCTGAATATAGAAAGGAGGAGGCCACAGAAGAGGAGAACATATCTCAGACATTGGATCTAAGAACCAAGGACCGATAGCCATCCGATCCAGTATAAAAATGAAGAAGATAAGGCTAAGTGTTATCCTTGAACTCGTGATACGTGAGGTCGCGAAGCAATCCTGGCCATTGGAGCTAGAGGACACATGGGGAGCGATTGGAATTCCAATGAGTTGCAAATTGGAGGAGTTAAAGGAGTGTGATATGGGAACTCACGATACATAAGGTTGCAAAACAATCCTAGCCATTGGATCCATAGGACATGTGGCGAGCGATCATCATTTCACTGACTCACAAGTTGGAGTTAAAGAAGTGTGACATAGGAACTTGCGATATGCGAAGTCGTGATGAGATCTCAGCCGTCAGATATAAGAAAAGTTATGGACCATTTATCTGGAAAGAGAAGCACTTGGATGTTTGTCCCTTAGTCACCTTCGATGGTCATGAGAAGGGAAGGAGCTAGCAGTTAAGCTCCATTTCAGAGATCGCATGTTGGGAAAATTGTGGTGATTCACAATCAATCATTCAAAATGAGAAATCACAAAATCACTTTATGTTTAGCATTCGGTCACAACCAGTGGGAATATGGGATAAATGAAAGACCCTATGAATGTAATCCAATGATGTTGGTTAATCAAGAATTTGATCAAACAGTTATTGTGTCACTTCACGGTTAATTGCTCAGTTATGATTCAATTAGCTGAACGAAATCATAGTTCTTGGATGTTTGGTGATTCAGTTGTTGAGGTGTTTCCTTGGAGATTTTAGGTGTAACTGAATAAGGGGAATAACATAAAAGAGAAATGGATGTGACTATGTAATTTTTGTTTTTCTATTCTCACTAAAAAATGAGTTGAACTGGGAGAAAGGAAAATCACAGTATGCACAGTGTGAGATCAAACTCAGAGATGAGAAATAGAATTTGAACAGAACATAAATGGTGAAGAGGGAAGAATGTACACATACCAAAGAGCATGAGAGGAACAAATAAATAATGGATAGAAAGAGACAACAAATCAATCCAAGTATGAACATAACAAAATAATAATGAAGAAAAGAAGAATCGCAGAACATAGAAGGAGTGGTAAGAATTGATATATATATATATATATATATATATATATATTGTTGGTTAATCAGTCATTTATTTATATTCAGGGAGGTAGGGAGGTGCCAGGAAGGACTATTGTCCTCTGGCATTCAAGTTGGTGCTTGAATATTGGAAGTTGTATCTTCCATCTAGTTGTGGCTAGAAAACAAGGTAGCAGGGTGGTGCTAGGGAAAACACAAAGTTTTCTGTATGCAGGTTGGTTCTTATATAAGTCTAGTTGGTGTTGGAACACTTAGGGTGTTGATGCTTCCTTATAGTGGGTGCTAGAGAAAACAAAGAGTTGGTGATGTCAACAAGTTGGAGCTTGTAAAACAAAGGTGGTAGCCTCACATTGAGTTGGTGCTCAAAGATAGATTATGTACATAACTTAAAATACTGCCTATCGTTCGAAGAAGAAAACATTTTCTCCCCTTATGGGTTTCCTCATGAAAATATGTCTCTGTGTGTCTCTTATGTTTGACTGATGTTCATTATTTATGTTGTTCATATCTTGTATAATATTAATGGTCACTCGGAAAAGATTAAAAATTGTTTGAATAGTCATAAATTGTTTAAGCACATTGACAACGGATTCATCACCCCCCCCCCCCTCACTCAGTTGTCTTAGTAATTTAAAAAATACTTTCACCCTTTGGTCCTTTATCTTCTTCTTCCCACAAGGTAAGGTGCAACCCTTCCTAGTGTAGCCAATCCCAATTCCCAAACAAGGATAGGGGAAATGAAAGGTATAAATATGCAAAGTAGTAAGTACGGAGGGAACGGATAATGAATTTTCACAGATACACCCAGTAGCAACCCATCGTAAAGGGAAATCAACTTACTAGGGCACCATGTCACCCTTCCAGGTATGAACAAGGCAAAGAGAATATTTTCCAATTAAACATCATGAAATGAAGAAGGATTCAATACAACATATTCAAGTGCTTCAAAAACCAGACTTATATATACCATGATACCTGCAATGATTACCTCATGGATCAAGAATCACCGCTACTTTAGGACTAAGCTGGTGTGATGGATACTGTTGCTGGTGATATGTGGACTGCAATGAAGAAAAGAGGGGCCCTACAGGGACATGCTCAAGTCACCTGGCTCTTGGTAATCTAGGACCTATGGGCCTCGAGCTGTGATATCCTTTGTTATACCTAGGATAGGGGATACCATTTGGCTCCAACTCGAGGACATGTGCTCACCATAGAGAACATAAGAAACTCAACATCTTTGGTATGACATGTTCCTTCTAAATCTCAACAAAAGATATTAGTAATCGCTAGGGTTGTGATATCACCCCTCATCCATATATGATAAAATAAAAACATCTCTAGTATAACATATGATTATGAACATACATATATACATAATGAATCAAGACAATATGAAAATTCAACTATAGCTAAGCTAATATGATATGAAATCATATCTACAATGGATGCAAATTCCTACATATCCTAACTTACATGTGCTTACCATTGAAGTCAACTATCTACCCCATCATTGTTATACCCTAAATTGCACCATACATTCTTACTTGGCATCAGGCCATATCATATCCCTTCTTTTCCAAAGCACTGCTGAGCAACTCTTTAAAAAACCTCTTTTATAAGGGACCATGCGCCCTACTCCATTACTGCACGCGTGTACACACTAGTTGACGTAAAACAACCTGTGTGGACTGACAAAAGCACGAAAAAAGGAAAGTTGTTGATGGAACATAGATCTTTGGGTGATTTAACTGAAACTCCCAGCCATGCATGCCGAGGGTTCATCCAAATACCTAGCTTTTTCTAACCTATAAAAGAAGGGCTAGGGGTCCCATTTGGAGAAGGAAAAATATAGCAAAGAAACTCTGTCCATTTTCATATTCCCATTGTCCCAACCCTTTAACCATCCTTGTGCTAGAAGAGATACAAAGCAAAGAATTTGGAGGACAGTTGAAGAGGAGGCCACGATCAGGTTCACGGAGCAGTGGCCGGTCTCAATTGTTTGTAACCTGATTCATTCAAAGTAATAAAGAAAATGCTTTTCCTATCCCAATTCATGAGTTATTCATAATTTGTTAAGTACATGTTTGAATATCTAACCCATTAGTCTATAGGTAAGATGCATGTGTAGTTGTTTCTTGTCGTGTATGCAGTTCAACGTTGGGAAGGAGAAATGTTAACAAGTGATCAAGTGCGAAAAGGAATCAACATCGAATTCCTGGAACAAGGTAGGTTGATCTAGCCATGTATTTACTAAAAATAAATGGGATTTAAGTCTGGGGATGAAGGTAGAAAGTAGATTTTCTCTAGGTCATATCTGCATGCAAAGTATAACCCTATTTTCTAGTCCTTAAGGAGATTTCCCTCACAACATAATTGGCGACCATACTAGGGAGATCTCTAGCATTCCTGGAATTTTATTTTTTGGGTAGTTTTTAGAAAAAGACTGGTTTTTCTTGCTTGTTATTTTTTTTAGTTTCTATAAAGTCTGAGCTAGTAGAGAGTCTGGTTTCCCATACCAGTTGTCTCTGTTATTTTATTGACTGTGTTTTTTCAAGACCCATAGAGGTACAAGTAGCCTGCATAAGGTCTGCACGCATGTACCCACACCCTAATCTCTTGCAACCTGCATGTGAATGCTAGCTGAAGAAGTAGCAGTAGCGTGCAGAGTCCAGAGAATTTTTGAGGTAGTCATCCTCTTCCCTGTCAGAATCAAACATTTTGAGGGGTTTTCTGGGATTGTTTCTAAGTCTTGGTTGTTTCCAGTCTTGTCTTAGATTGGTTTGTTTTACAAATTTTCCTTACATTGTTTTATTTTTCTGTTAAAAAGAGTGTCGAAGCGTTCAAGGGATCCTAGTTATCAATATCAGTGGTCTCTTCCTGGTCTGGGTTATCTGTTTTTATTTTTTCTTAGAGTTTAGAGATACACGCGGCATGTACAAGGTCTACCCATGTGTACACGCCCTCTGTCTCTATACAACTCGCGTTCACACGCTTGTTGTTGGATTATCAGTAGCGTGCTTGTGCAGGATAACTTTTGTTGAGGGTAAGGCAGTCATCCTTTCCCTTGATGAGAATTATACCTCTCAAGTATTTGAATCTATGTCTTAGTAGTCAGTATCTTAGGATTAATCTTACCCTTAGCTTGCTTTTTCTCATTTAAAAGTTGTCATAAAAAAGATTTTTTTAGGGTTTTTAGACAAGTGTGAGAGTCATTTTTTAAGTTGCTAGTCTGTGATTTCTTGAAGTGATTCTTTGTGATCTGCGATTAGGCTAGAATTGTTTTTCTTGGTTTTTGCTTGTTGGTATTTTTCCTTTTTGCTTTATCAGTATTTAAATAAAAAAAATCTCTTTTCATTTTCTTATTTGGTTGAAGAGTGTGTTTCTGTATTATTAGCTAGGGAAAAGTTGTTTATTACATAAGTTTTTGCATTTTACTTAGATCATAAGTAGCTTGTAGTCAAGTGAAGTTTTTTTTGAGTTTTCTGTCCAAAATCTTAGAAAATTAAAATAAAAAAATAAAAAAATTTGAAAAGTTGTTGAAATTGTGCATTAAGTAAAAGTTTTGTGTTTCCATCTTTTTTATTCATTTTTGCTTTCATATTTTACACATCATCAGTTTCACTTTCATACCCCTTGGAATAATACAAAGCCATAAAATTAACGCTAAATCTAAAATTTATTAGACTTTTATGTTTGTAGGGTTAACCAACTAGTTCAGGATTAGGGCCTTGGATTAGGTTGGAGAGGAAACTTTTCAAGGCCATTTAAAATCAAACATTGGAGTCTGAGTGAGGGAGTTTCTAAGTCTAGTATCATGAAATTTATCTGGTACTCCCCTCTAGCACAGGGGATAAAAATAAGGTCGCGTGCAGAAAGGTAGCAGAGATAACCCCTCCAAAGCTGGACCAATCGTAGTGGAGAACACATATAGAGGGCTTGTTTTGGGATTTCGTCGATTGCATTTTCCACGGGGCTTTGTGGGTCTCAAATCCATTTGAGGTCCTCAGTTGTCTTATGGACCACTTTCTTTCGATACCCTTGACAGGTTTCGGGCTCGATACCCTGTTCATTGTGGTCTACCCGACTTTCAACTATACCCGCCTGGTGACTATTTGCGCGCTAGCAACCTAGTTGCCTATATTTTCTAGGGACATACACAGGTGACTGCAGGGGTATACCACGGTACCTAGGATAGAAATTGGGCCACTCTTTGCAGAGTATACCCAGAGGGTGCTTCTGTGTTCGAGTTTCACTTGCACCGATAAGTTTCTCTAGTGTTGGTTGTTGTAACTATTCTTCCAATTAATTTAGTGTTTGCCTGCCTTATCTTCTAGGGAATTTTTTAGTATGTGTTACTTTTGAACATTTAGACTACCCTAGAGTGTCTTTTATCTTCTCACATAGTGGAGGATCACGAGCTCTACCGGTCATGAAGGCTTCTTGGCCTGCCGCCGGTTACACTAGAACCACCCCCGCGACCATTAAGGTGAAAGCTAGAACAACAAGGGTCTTTTGAAGTGACCGAGTTACAAGTGTTGGCATGTTTTACAGGCAACATATGCTTTTCATTGATGGAAAGTACAACAATGAATATAGCATGAGTACAGGAAGAATGTAACAAACAGGCACTAGAAGTATTTTGGGAAGACACTGCAGAGCAAGCTCGATAAGATCAGAAGAGATAGTGCAGAGGATGGTTAGCATGCTTTGCAGGTAGTATGTGCTTGTCATTGATGGCAAGATCAGAGTATGTAGGGAAGGAAAAACAAGGAGAAAGTAAGCTCAGGAGGAATTAGCGCAGAGTCGAATGCAGTGCGTAGGTGTGCACCAGGGATGAGGTTAACTCATTGCCAAAGCTCAAGAGAGATAGTGTACTCAGGATCTCAGGTGGATCAAAGGTCGATGCCTTTGACACTTAGAAATTATTCTAAGTAAGGAGGATGCATAATCTCGGACAGAGAAGTGACATTGATCATTGGATCCCATTCAGAATTCCCGATGACCATTAGATCTGATTGTAGACAAGAAGAACACACAGAAGAGGAGGAAAGATCTGAGGCGTCAGATCTAAGCATAAGTTTCGACCATCGTTGGATCAGGAAGAACTTGCACGTTGTTTAAAATGAAGGATCAAAGTGGTGGTCCAACTCCATTTCGTAGTTTCACGGATCAGGAGTTGGAGATGTAAAAGAACATTCACCACAGGAATGCTAAAATCGTGATATGTGAAATCGTGATTTAATTGTAGCCGTCAGATCAAGGTGCAATCTGGACCATCGATCCGACTCCATTTTGGAGTTTCGCAGATTGGGAGTTGGATATGTAAAATAAAATTTACCACAAGAATGCCGAAATTGCAATTTAACCACAGTCGTCAGATCAAGGTGTGATCTGGACCGTTGATCCGACTCCATTTCGGAGTTTTGTGAATCGCGACTTGGAGAGGCAAGAAACATAACCACAGGAGTCTTGAAATGCCGAAATGAAAATTGTGAAATACTTTAAGCCTATGGTCCCAGCCAGTGGTTACACCATCGAAGATCTGAAGAGAAGAGTATGTACAGATAAGCTCCTTTTCGACGTTTCGAGGATCGTGACTTGGAAAGTCGAGAAACTTCACAATGGGATGAATGAAAAGGAAAAATGCAAAATTGTGAAAAGTACATTATGAACAAGTGCTTGGTCATGGCCATGGTCATATAAAGGAAGGATCTAGTGCAGAAAAGATCTATTTTGGAGTTTCAGAGATTGTGACATGGACTGATGAGACACTTGGCCACATCAAAGCCGAAATGCCGAAATACGAAATAAAGGAAAGTTTAATGAAGATCATTCAACGGTGTAGATGAAAATGAAGGAGATCGGAGGGATACTATTTCAAGACATAGTGAAACTACCAGAAACCAACGATGATTTCTACCAGAGGACTTGAAGACATCTCGGTGTGATCGCCAGAGGAGATGAAGAGTCTCCAAGATTCGTCTAGTGAAGGAAGATGATTCTTAGAAGGATTGACACATGGATGAGCATTGAATTCTATAACTGAAAAATAAAGGATAAGATCGATTGTGCCAGAGAAGACGAAGAGTCTCAACTGCCAGAGAGGCTGAGGAATATCAGCAGAACACCTAGTGATGCTGGACGCATGGTGGGAACCACCAGAGAAGCTGAAGAATTGTGATGATGATCAGGTAGAGCACTTGATATGTGGAGGAGATTGGCACGGTGTGAGCATGTAGAGGTGTTAGTGATATTTCTTGTAGAGGGGATTAGATAGCAAAAGAAGGGGTTAAAAACCCATTTGTCCTAAGTTTTGGGCGATAATGCGCCATGGTAAGCAACGAGCAAGTCCAAGTGGTCCAGATTCACGCGCGTTGGATTCCGGACCCCCCTTGCCTTTCTACCTTTAAGCGGCGGGGGGGTCCAGAATTGGGGGCACACCTCTCCGACGGTCCAGATCAGTGCACCCGGATCAACAGTGATGAAGACCATTCCGGACCCCCCCCGCCTTTCTACCTTTAAGCGGAGGGAGGGGGTCCAAAATCTCATATGCAGCTGTCTGACGGCCACGATCGAGGCGCCCGGATCAACGACGCTCGTGCAGCCCCACCCTTCTCAGCTGCCGGGTGCTTAACCAGTGTGGGCCCTCCTCTCATCATTTCATCTTCCCTTCCACCTTTCCACTGCTGCTGTGTGTCATCCATTCACCTGCTCCTCTCATGTCCACGTGGTCTTACCTTCTTCTCACCACCCACTCGTCCCTTGCCACGTGTCCCTCTCTTGTCCACATCAGCCTCTCACCCGTAGGTGAATTCATTCCTCCCATCTTCCTCCCTTTCACCTGATGTCTTCTGCCATCAATCGTCCTTTGTTATCCTTCTCTCATCTCGCCACGTTTTCCAAGCTCTTATAAGCCCGGCCCCACCATCCTCGTCATGTGCCTGTTTCCCTGAGCTGACCCCCTTGCCCATTCACCGCGGTCAGTTTGTTATTCCATGTGGCAGCGCGAGGAGTTTCCCATTTCCCAAAGTGCTGAGTTGGTCGGGCCGTCCTCAATCCCAAGAAGCAGTTATTGAAGTAGTTGGTGGTGGTTAGATATCTCCTCCGCCTTAATGAGAAAGCATGGCCATGAATTTAAGGCATGTCGATTCGCCGTTGGAACTGTCAAACAATTAAGATTGCGTCTGACATAAGCTGCATGATCTTTTAGATGTTGACTGTCAGAAGCCATGCAGACACAAATCTTTTAATGCATTTTCTTGGTTCCGTTGCTGCTGTTTTTTTGAGTATATGTAGGCATTTTTGCCATTTTTGTATCTATCGATGGTAGAGCTAAGCTCCCGACTGTAAAGTTTAAGCAAATACTCTGGTTTCCTGGTTATGCCTCTGTGTTTGAGATTTCTTGGTTTATAACAAACAATTCTTCTTTTATTTCCATCTAGTTTCGTCTTATGCTGGAGAGTTCACAGTTGAAGGATTCACGCGAACTTAGCAATCTTGTTATGATAAAGGATTTGTCATGACATTGTTGTGTTTTCTGGTATTTGTATTTGAATGTGAAAGGATTTTGTGTTCGAATTCATTCTTCTTCAGTATGTTGCAAAACGGATGTCTGTGATAGACCCTTGCACCCTTCTTGCGTAAGTCTTCCACCTACTCACCCTTTTACTACGACCCACTGTTTGGAGTTTATCAAGACCTCACTCTTTCATGCATGCCTAGTCTAGTTTCTGAGTTGACACGAAGCTGTTCTGAGCCTTCCTCCATTTGATCACCCTTAAACAAACGTGACATTAAACTGATGGGCGTCGGGCTCTGCTCCTGCTAGCAATCCAGTGTGACTTCCGGCCGCCAACATTTCTGGCGTTGTTTCTGGGGACGATGTTGAATATATTCCCTAGGATTGAACGACAAAGATCAACTGATTTCTGAAGGTGCATCAGATATTTGCTACTGTGCACCTGGCGACTCCACTGTGACGACTCCGCTGGGGAGAACCTATTCTATCAACTGTGGCTTCGAGAGGCAGACACATGAGGTCTAATCCACACCTGCCTTTGGCCGCACTAGAAGCAAACTTAGAAGCTGTGCGCAGAAAGGGAAAGAGCTCTGTAAAAGGAGTTCCCATCGCTCAAAAAGGTAATACGCCATCCCCTTCTATGAAAACTCCATTCTCTGATTTTCAGCTTCCTAGTCATACTTCATTTGAGGTTTCCCATTTTCTGAACTTCGGGAGTGTTCCTGCTGAGTTTTCTCCTCCTAGTCTAGTATCAGAAGGAGAGATCCTTGTCACTCCCCCCTCAAGAGGTTTCACCACTCCTCCTTTAATTACTATTGTTGTGCAAAGAGAGACACCTGGACACTCAAGCCCCTTGGACTTCTCTCTATTTTCCCCTTCATCTCCTGTGAGGACCTCTTTTCCTGCCTCACCTGTTCACACTCCATATCCTTCGAGTTCTCCTCCTCTCAACGTCCCTATGGCTAGTGTTAATCCCCCTCTGAATAGAATGGATGCTATAGTCGCTGCTAGATATGCTCCTTTGGTCCTGCCTCATCCCATGAATCCCCTCCCTGCTGGAGACTACTTGAAGTATATGCCCAAGTTCACTGGGGAGGGAGACATAACTGCTGAAGAGAACTTAGCTGCTTTTTACAGTTATTCAGATAACCTCAATATTGAAAATGAAGATGTTTGGATGAGAGTTTTTGTCTAGATTTTGGATGGTGAGGTGAGGAAGTGGTTCAGGGGACTGGCCCCTGGATCTATTGCTGGTATTGAAGCCCTGGATAATGTTTTCCTAAGGCAGTGGGGGGATAGGAAAGATTACATTTATTACATGACTGAGTTTGGGTCCCTGAAGAAGCAGGAAGGGGATTCAGTCTCTGACTTCTCCAAAATATTCAATAAGATGTATAGCAAGATTCCTGCAGAAATAAAGCCTTCAGAAGCCTCTGCTCAAATTTCATATGCTAGTGCATTGGACCCTGATTTATGCCTCGTGTTAAGAGAGAGAAGAGCCACCTCTTTATCTCAGATGCAAGATGCAGATATAGAGGTGGAATATAACATGTTAGCAGCTGACAGACTAAGGACCAAATCCGACACTGACAAAAGAAAGGGAAAATCAAAAGCCTCGATTTCTGGCTCCAACATCTCCGGCCCATCATTTCCCCATCCTCAAGCAAATGAGCTGACCCAACTGTTGAACATTCTGAAAGAAGAGATGGAGATATTAAAGACGGAAAGAAAACAAATGAATAAAGGCCCTCAGAACACAGAGAACAGAGGAGGTTTCATAAGGCCAAACAATTTTCCTCCTCCAACTATGCACAAAGAGAAGGAAAGAGACAGAGATGACCAAAGGATTCAGTCTCCCTTCCAGAACAATTTTGTAGCTGATGAAGAAGAAAGAGAAACAAACAAGCCTGAACCCAAGATCCACTCTGTAGAATTCACTCCTCCTTTCCCCTATCTGACCAGGTCAGCGTATGAGGATTCTCTCATGGACGACCAACTAAATGAATTGAGCAAGGGAGACAAAGCTGGCATTGGCCAAGGCAGATAAAACCTGAGGTCAGATAAGAGGGCAGTAGCACCTGATGTTCCTGAGTCATCCACCAGAACAGAGAAGCCTGCTGATGAGGCAACAAACAACCATAGAGGTAAGAGGGCCCAACCTCTCTCCCCTATTATCCAAAATCATGCTCCTGAGATTAAAGAAATTCCAAAGCTTACATCTTCTTTCAATTTCGAGCATGAAATTCAAAAGATCAGAATCCTTGTGCCCCTCACTGAGTTAATCAAACATGGGGAATTCAAAAAACACTTCTCCGACCTGTTGAAATCCGAAGCCTCTAGCCCTTCCACAGACTTCATAAGCCTCCAAGATGAAAGACCTACAGTGGTCCTAGGTCCCATGGTAGAAGACAAAGATGATTCATCCCCTCCCTTCTACACCTCCCTGAACATACATGACAAAGTGCTGCATACTTGCTTAATGGATTCAGGGGCCTCCCACAACCTCATGCCTAAAGCTGTCATGGAAGAATTAGGATTAGAAGTCACCAGAGCCTATCATGACCTATATTCCTTTGACTCCAGGAGGGTACAGTGTTTGGGAGTCATCAAGGACCTGGTAGTTTCCCTGTTTCAGCTACCCATGAAGAGTATGGTCATGGATATTGTGGTATTCGATGTCCCCCCTAAGTTTGGCATGTTGTTGTCAAGATCCTAGATAAAGAGACTGGGGGGAACCTTGCAGATGGACCTCACATATGCCACCATCCCGTTATTTGGGGGGGAACATAGGAGATTATACAGAGAAGCTCAGCTAGCCTACATCGTCAGTGATGAAGCAAACCCCACTAATCATCCCATCTATTCCTTAGACACTAACTTAGGATCTAGCTTATTGTAGGTCATTGATGAGCCTGAGACCCCTTCACAGATTAGAAAGTAGCTCAGTATTTATCAGGGGATGCCTCCTCCAAACACCTCTGTTTGGAAGATGTTCTTTGATGGAGCTTCTTCTAGTATAGGTGCAGGTTCCGGAGTGGTATTCAAATCTCCTTCTCAAGAAACCATATCACTGTCATACAAGCTGGAATTTGAAGTCACCAACAATGTGGCAGAATATGAAGCTCTGGTTCTGGGATTAAGGGCTGCAAAAGAAATGGGAATCAAGGAGATGGTTGTGTTCGAGGATGCATAATTAATTGTCCAGCAGGTCAAAAGTGTCTATCAGACCAAGCACCCTTGCCTCAAGAATTATAGGAATGAGGTATGGGACCTTGTCGACAGTTTCTTCCTGGCTTTTAACATCTCTTTCATCCCAAGGGAAGAAAATGCTCCAGCCGATTTTCAAGCCTTCTCAGCTAGTTTGTTCGAAGCTCCTGTGCTGCCCGCTGACAGATTAGAGGTGGAAATAAGATACAGACCCTCTGTACCAGACAATGTCAAACATTGGAAGGTGTTCGAGCATGATCAAGAGATCGATAAATTCCTCCAATCCATCGATGACTTCTCTGCATTACATATAGATGAGGACCCTGATGAGGAACCTGACCACCACCTTGGTGAGTTGTTGAATAAAGTTGTTGATCATCAAATTATTCAACTGCCAAGAAATCATATACCAAGGGGTCTGATCCCATTAGAGAGATTTTTTGATGGGAATGATGTGGCGATAAAGGGAAAAATTTCAGGTGATGATGATGATACGACTGAATGCAACATAGGCACACCATAGGAGCCCAAGTTGGTCAAGCTGTCAAAGAGCCTGACTGAGGAGCAGAGGATTGGATATGATGAATTGCTGAGGGAGTTTGCTGATGTGTTCGCATGGACCTACAAAGACCTTAATACATACGACACGTCAGTCATTGAGCACAATATCCCACTAAAAGAGGAGGCTAAACCTTTCAAGCAGAAGCTGAGACAGATAAATCCTACGTTGTTACCTGTCATGGAGAGGGAGGTGAAAAAGCTGTTGGATGCCCAAATCATAGTCCCTTTGAGATACTCTAGCTGGGTAGCCAATTTGGTCCCAGTAGGAAATAAGAGCGGAGAAATCAGACTCTGTGTCAATTTCAGGAACCTGAACATGAGTTCAAGGAAGGACAATTACCCCCTTCCCAACATGGAACATATATTACAGAGGGTCACTGGTGCATCTAGGATATCTATGATTGATGGATTTTCTGGCTATAACCAGATATCAGTCATGCCTGAAGACAGAGAAAAGATAGCCTTCACCACTCCTTGGGGCACATTCATGTATGCCAAGATGCCATTTGGGCTGATGAACGCGGGAGCAACGTTTCAGCGAGCCATGGACATAGAATTCATCGGGGAAAAAGATAAGTTCATGGTAATTTACTTAGATGACATAAAAGTATTCTCCAAGACTGATATTGAGCACCACTCCCACTTGGAGAGGGTTTTCCTGAATTGCCGCAGGTTTGGCCTTTCCCTGAATCCCAAGAAATCATTGTTTTCTATGCAAGAGGGGAAGCTGTTAGGCCATATAGTCTCAGCAGAGGGAGTGAGAAATGATCCTGACAGGGTAGAAGCAATTCAAGCCCTGTCATTTCCCAGATCCAAAAAGGAGGTCCAAGCATTTTTGGGAAGGATTAATTTCTTGAGGAGGTTTGTCTCAAATTTTGCTGAATTGGTAAAACATATCACAGCCATGCTCAGGAAGGGCCATGAAATAAAATGGACTGCTGAACCCAGGAAGTCTTTTGACCAAATAAAGAAAGCATTGACTAAGGCTCCTGTACTGATCAGTCCAGATTACTCTAAAGATTTTATGATATTTTCTTTTGCCTCCTTTGACACAATCACAACGGTTCTGTTGCAGAAAAACAATCAAGGGCAAGAGCAGCCTATTGCCTTCTTTAGCAAGGCACTGAGAGATGCAGAGCTCCGATATGAGATCATGGAGAAGCAAGCTTATGCCTTGGTGAAAGCTCTCGAATCTTTCAGGGTCTATGTCTTACACTCAAAGATCATTGCATATGTCGCTTCAACCTCTGTGAAGGACATTCTTATACAGCCTGACATAGACGGAAGAAGAGGTAAATGGATCGTCAAGATCCTAGAATTCGACCTGGAGATTAATCCCACCAAGCTAATAAAGGGGCAGGGCTTGGCCAAGCTCCTAGCCGAATCCAATTATAAATCTTTGGAAATAAATTTTATCAATGAGCAAGCCGAAACATCTAACAGGGGTTCCCAAAGTGATGTGCCACTATCAGCATGCCCCTGGTACAAAGATATCTTGTATTTCCTGCAGCAGTTGAGACCACCTGATGGGATGGAAAAGGGTAAAGCCAGAGCTTTAAAGCTCAAAGCTGTCAGGTATTGTCTCATTGGCCAAGCGTTGTATTGGAAAGACCCCCAGGGGGTATTACTCATGTGTCTAGACCCCCAGTAGGCCCAGAAGGTTATGAATGATTTCCATAGTGGTCTCTGTGGAGGCCATTATTTTTGGAAGACCACAGCTCACAAGATCCTCCGAGCTGGGTACTACTGGCCCACCTTATTTCTGGATGTCTGCAAGGAAACTAGAGCTTGCATTAAATGTCAGAAGTTCTTAGGGAAGCAACAGCTCAAATCCCTGCCATTGAAACCTATGGTGGTCTCACCGCCCTTTCAGCAGTGGGGATTGGACTTCATCGGGGAAATTCATCCCCCCTCAAGTGGCCAGCACCGATGGATTTTGACAGCAACCGACTACTTAACTAAATGGATAGAAGTTGTCCCCACCAGAAGCACTTCCCACAAAGTAATCATCAGCTTCCTGGAAGACATCATAGCTAGGTTTGGCTGCCCTAGCAAAATTGTAACTGACAATGCTTCCCCATTTAGATCTGAGCCTCTGGTCAAATTTTGTGAACAATTTGGGATTTCACTGATTCACTCCACTCCCTACTATCCTCAGGGAAACGGACTGGCAGAATCCTCTAATAAAAGTCTAATCAAGCTTATCAAAAGGCTATTAGAGGACAATAAAATGGCTTGGGACTCGAAGCTCAAATTTGCACTTTGGGCCGATCGAGTGACAACAAAGAAATCCCTGGGTTTCTCTCCCTTCCAACTTGTTTATGGGATTGAGGCCGTCTTCCCCACTCAACTTTCCTTGCCTATGGAAAATATCCTCCAATACTATGAGGGGGAACCCAACCATGTGCTCAAAATAATTCATCAGATGGTGGAGGTGCAGTAGATCAGAGAGCAGGTCCTGGACAGAGCTTACAATCGTCAGCAGAAGATCAAATAGGCTTTCGACAGGAAAAGAAAAAAGAAAGAGTTTGAGCAGGGTGACCTGGTGCTCAAATGGGATGCACCCAGACAGGAAAAGGGCAAACACAGTAAGTTTGATGCCCTCTAGTTCGGGCCTTTCAAGATCCTTGAAGTGTTTTCAAACAACACTTACAGGTTGTAGGACCTAGAAGGCAATGAAGTTTTTAATGTCCCAGTCAATGGGCATTTCTTAAAGAAATGTTTTCTTTGAGCCGCAGTTGACTCATTTTGTTTTTGTTTTGTAAATATTGTTTTTATTTCATTTTTCGGACTAATAAATGACTCCATAGACCAACAGCAAAGGCACTAAGTCTGCAAAAAGAGTTCTTAGAGCATCACAGGGACGACTCTATCCCCCATGGAGCCAAATGTTAGCGATATTTCTTGTAGAGGGGATTAGATAGCAAAAGAAGGGGTTAAAAACCCGTTTGTCCTAAGTTTTGGGCGATAATGCGCCATGGTAAGCAACGAGCAAGTCTGAGCGGTCCAGATTCATGCGCCCAGATCAACGGCGCGCGTTGGATTCCGGACCCCCCTTGCCTTTCTAAATTTAAGCGGGGGGGATCCGGAATCGGAGGCGCACCTCTCCAACGGTCCAGATCAGCGCGTCTGGATCAACGGCGATGAATACCATTCTGGACCCCCCCACCTTTCTACCTTTAAGCAGAGGGGGGGGTCTGGAATCCCATATGCAGCTTTCCGATGGCCACGATCGAGGCACCCGGATCAATGGTGCTAGTGCAACCCCGCCCTTCTCAGCTGCCCAGTGCTTAACCAGTGTGGGCCCTCCTCCCGTCATTTCATCTTCCCTTCCGCCTTTCCCCTGCTGCCGTGTGTCATCCATTCACCTCCTCCTCTCTGGTCCGCATGGTCTTACCTTCTTCTCACCACCCACTCATCCCTTGCCACGTGTCCCGCTCCTATCCACGTCAGCCTCTCACCCGTAGAAAAATTCATTCCTCTCGTCTTCCTCCCTTTCACCTGATGTCTTCCACCATCAATCATCGTCCGTTATCCTTCTCTCATCTCACCACGTTTTTCAAGCTCTTATAAGCCCCGCCCCACCATCCTCGTCATGTGCATGTTTCCCTGAGATGGCCCCCTTGCCCATTCGCCGCGGTCAGTCTGTTATTCCATGTGGCAGCGTGAGGAGTCTCCCATTTCCCAAAGCGCTGAGTTGGCCGGGCCGTCCTCAATCCCAAGAAGAAGTTATTGAAGCAGTTGGTCGTGGTTAGATATCTCCTCCGCCTTAATGGGAAAACACGGCCATGAATTTAAGGCACGTCGATTCGCCGTTGGAACTGTCAGACAATTAAGATTGTGTCTGACATAAGTTGCACAATCTTTCAGATGTTGACTGTTAGAAGCCATGCAGATG
>JZKD02S1620954.1:109905-150731 GCA_000966675.3 Picea glauca
GAATATTTTCCACACGGTGGTTGATGAGGGCACCTCAACATGCGTTATGTCATTGGCATGTTGGAAAGCCATTGGCCAGCCCGTCTTGTCTCTGTCACCTACTCTCCTCACCACTTTCAATGGTTGTTTGTCCCGACTACATGGCATCATTCCTTCTTTCCCCGTCCAGTTAAGAGGGAAGACCGTGTGCGTCGAAGTAGAGGTAGTCGATGCTCCCCTCGATTATAACCTATTGTTAGGAAGGAGTTGGACTTATGCCATGCAAGTTGTGGTTGCTACATTTTTCTAGGTCTTGTTGTTTCCACACGAGGGATGGATAGTGACCATCGATCAATTGTCTTTCTCCGGACCTGACCCTGCATTAGGGGCATCCATAATCCCGATGATTGATAATCCTCAACCAGGTGTCGTCAATGTAGGGGTTGGTTTGTGCTCATCTTTGATGGGCACCTTCGATTACCCACCCCCTCAAGGTGATATCAAATTTATATCCAATCACCATAAGGTTGATATTTTTAAAGTTTCGTTGTTTTGCATGACTTACTTCGACGATCTGTGGATACTTCCTTCCCCATCGGCCATGATGGATGGGATAGGGAACCTGGGCATATTCATGCCCTTGTCCCTAGCTGAAGTAGCGCACTCTTTAGTCCAACAAACATTAGGCAACATTTATCCAGATCCTGCACACGAGCTCGATCCACTACTAGAGCCTATTTGAGCTCAGGGTTCTATCGCTCACATCGATTCATTAGACTTAGTCTTGCCCTCTAATGAAGTAATAATTGAAGCAATGACTAGTCTGGATAAACCTTGGGAAGATATTCATCATAGATCATACTTCCTCCCAGAGTTAAGCCAAATTGAAGCGGGAGAATTCACTATGACTATGACAAGATATCGGGATTGTCCTATTATTCCCTTAGCTACACATGAGGTTTATGCTGAGGGTAATATGGAAACTATTGCTGAAACCTTACCGATCAATATCTCCCGAAAACCTAGCATCGTGGAGAATGTCTTTGTCAGAGCAGATTGCTCCCCCGAAGAGATTCAAATATACACAAATCTTTTCAAAGAATTCCACAACGTTTTTGCATGGTCTTATGAGGAAATTCCAGGTATCGATAAAAAAATAGTTGAACATGAAATCACAATGTATCCTGATGCCAAGACTGTTCGACAGAAGCTTCATCCAGTTAATACTAAGAAATAAGCAACCATTAAGGTTGAGGTTGAGAAATTGCTAAAAGTCGGGTTTATCTATCCTATCCATTTGACCCAATGGGTGTCAAATCCTGTGTCGGTCAATAAAAAACAAGGCACGATTCGTGTATGTACCGACTTCTGTGATTTGAACAAGGAATGTCTCAAAGATATTTTTCCCACACCTTTCATCGACCAGATCATTGATGAATGTGCGGGCTGCGAAGCATTTTCTTTCATGAACAATTTTTCGAGATATAATCAAATCCAAATCAAACCTGAAGACCAACACAAAACGACATTCATCTGCCCATGGGGTACATTCGCATATCGTAAAAGGCCTTTTGGTCTAAAAAATGTTGGAGCCACCTTTTAGTGGGCCATGTATTTTTCTTTCCATGACCTCAAGAATATAGTTGAGACCTATCTAGATGATTTAGCATCATGATCTCAGAAGAGAACGGATCATCCCACACACCTCTGACTTATCTTTGAACATTGTCGCTACTTTCAAATTCACCTGAATCCAAAAAAGTGCAACTTCTGCATAACGTCAGGATGATTGTTAGGTTTCATAGTGTCAACAACAGGGTTCATGGTCGATCCTCTCAAGGTTGAGGCAATAATTCAGTTACCCCCCCCACGCACAATACTTCAACTTCAGAGTCTACAAGGCAAGGCAAACCTTTTACGATGCTTCATCGCCAACTATGTTGAGATCACAAAGGGATTTATGTGCTTACTAAAGGAAGACATTCCATTTTACTGGGAGGATGTGGCTCAATGCTCTTTTGACGCATTGAAACATGCCCTCACAACTGCCCCTCTGCTCCGACCACCTAACTATAACAAAGATTTCTTATTATATTTGGCTACAAAAGAATCAACCATTGGCATGGTTTTAGTTCAGGAGGATGACTTGTTCTCATAATACGTGATCTATTACTTGAGTTGAGTCCTTGTAGGACTGGAATTCAATTATCCTCATATCAAAAAACTTGTGTTGGCAACAATTCATGCTGTTCAATGGTTCTGTCATTATGTTCTATTTCGCAAGACCACCATCATTGCTATCGTGAATCCATTCCAGTACATGTTGACACGATGGGTAATAGGCTGAAAAATCAGTAGATGGATAGTCATCCTCCAAGAGTTTGACTTAGACTTTGTTTCAGCAAAGTCCAAAAAGTCACTGGTCTTCACATAACTTATTTCGGAACTTCCGATTGAGTCAGGTGACGTTGTGGCTGAAGAATTGCCTATCCAGAGAGATATGTTTTTGATCACATCTTCGGATCCCTTGTATGGAGATATACTTATCTATCTCTAGACTTTGAAGTGCCATACCACTACTTCTCATGATTAGCGTCAATGCATATGCCATCAAGCTAAGAATTATCTCATAATCGATGATACATTGTATTGGAGAGGTGTAGACTGCATCCTACGCCGATGTCTCACTCATGAGGAAGAATTTATCGTTCTTAACGATTGCCATACTGGAGCTTGTGTCATTCATTTGTCTGGGTTGGAAACAACCCAAAAGATTCTACGAGCAAGTTACTTCTGGCCGACACTTATCAAAGATTGTATCAAATAAGTCAAGAAGTGCTATATGTGCCAGATCTTCTCTCGAAAGATGAGGGCACATCTCGCTCCCATGTTTCCTGTCATCACAGTTGGTCCCTTCACCAAGTGGGGGATTGATTACACTATTTGCAACCCTCCTTCATCAAGGGGGCACTGTTATATCATCATAGCTATAGACTACTTCACAAAGTGGGTCGAAGCTATGCCAACATTTAAAGAAGATGTAGAGACTACAACTCTCTTTTTATTCAATTAGATAATAGCAAGGTTTGGTGGCCCGAGGGACATTGTCACTGACCATGGTAGTCACTTTCAGAACCATATGATGACCGAGTTAACATCAAATCTTGGGTTATGGAAAGAGAATTCATCACCCTACTACCCCCAAGCAAATGGGCAGGTGGAAGTTGTAAACAAAACTCTTAAGACCATTCTACAATGAACTATCAACTCAACCAAGTCAAATTGGCATTTGATGTTATACTCGGCATTATGGGCTTACCAAACATCTGTTAAGACTGCAACCGGTTTCTCACCTTTTCAACTTGTTTATGGGCTGGAGGCAATCTTGCCCATCGAATGTCAGATCTCATCTCTAAAGTTGGCAGTACAATTATTTCCAGACACTTCTCCACTTGAGGAACAGTTAGTATACCTTAAGCAGCTCAGTGAGTAGCATCGTGATGCGGCCATGGACAATGAGGCTCACAAAAATAAGTTCAAGTGTCAGTATGATAGGTTCGTTTGTCCTCAAATTTTCTCTGAAGGTGACCATGTCCTGGTCTGTGACCAAGATAAGGACCCCCTGGGGGCAGGAAAATTCAAACCCATGTGGTTAGGACCTTTCATCATAAAAGAGGTTTTAAAGGAAGGGTGCTTATCATCGAATTGATTTTGAAGGGAATGCTTTATCAAATCCTAGAAATGGGCTCTACCTGAAGAAGTATTACTCATAGGCAGGTCACTGTGGGTAACTTTTTGTAACATATGTATTGTCTTTGTACTATTACTTTTTAGTTTCTTTTAGTGTTATGGACGTGTAGTTGATATTATATTTCATCATTGTTGTAGATGTCAAGTGATTTTGAGGTGTTCATTGGGTATATAGATGGTGCGAGTAGGCACACTCAGAAGCTTTCCTCTACAGCTTGGGTAATCTTTACACCTAAAGGCCAGTTATTGTATTCTAGAGGGATATGCTTAGGTGACACCACAAATAATGTTGTCGAGTATAGCACAGTTATTGAGTTGCTTTGTGATGCTTTGTCATTGGGTATCTCTCATCTTTGGGTCTATCTCGATGCTCAACTGGTTGTGTCTTAGCTAAACAGAGTGTACCGGGTTCATGATCCAACTTTACACTGATGATTCCTTAGGGTACGTCTCTTAGAATGAAACTTTGATTATATTACATATTTTCATGTTCCTAGGAGATTAAACCAAGTTACAGATACTCTAGCTAATCAAATTTTAGATTGGCATCTTGCACACATATGAAATAACATTGACATAAGCATGTAAATACGTTTTTTCACACATGATCCATAAGACACAAAAGACCAAAAAACCATATATAATATCATAAAGTAACCAGAGTACATAGATGGATGCAAGTGCCTCAAAAATATAATCGATAACGAGTCAGAGGGCTTATTCCCTCAAAAAATATATACAAGTAGTGCTCATGGCACATCAAAATTTCTAGATAAAGTTAGGGCATGTGGGCCCTGTTATACTAGTCCATAACATTGGCTAAATGCCGAAACAACCAGACCCACATCCATGGTGCCCCCACTAGATGAGGATGCATAGATGGTGGAAGGTCCTCAATATGTGCCATTGGGACCGTGCGAGTGAGTGCAGTAAAGTTATGCTCAACCCATATCAATACCCTCTCCACCTCCCTGGCTAGAAGATCTCCTACTACTACTGGTCTCCCTATGGTGGCAGGTGCAGCCTCTGGCTGAGGACAATGCCTGTTCCTCGCATAGTCAGCAGGTCACACTGGTCCCACATCTGCACACAATGAACACATATCCATCAAATACTCTGGCATAACAAAAAAATGATATATATAACAAAACAACATAAAAATTACATATACAACAAAAAAACTACAAAGTTGGAGACTTACCCATCTCCCCTCGCTCCTCACCAGGAGGTATTGGTATCTTCAGGTCTCTCGAAAAATCAATCCCGGCATAGGGGTAGTCCTTTATAACCGGGATCTATTGTGACAGCCATGCAAAAAATTCATCATCGAAGGACTCGTTGGTCCTTCCACCACCCTGTCGTGGCAGTAGTGCTTCCCATCTACACATAGTAGGAAGAGAGGTCTAATGTCCTTGTACCATTACTCGAGGAATAAAACTCAAAACTCTCGCAAAAAAGAATGAACACAGAATGGTCTCAAACCTGAAGTTCCTATGTGTTCACAAACAACAATCTGTCAAGTGCCTCTTCATACAATCAAGCAAAGTGGTACTCCAATAAAAAACTTGTGCATTTAAGCACTGGACTGCACAGTTCATCTATGCACAGGACGCCTAATGTAGAGCCGCAGAACCACTAATTCGCCCAATAAGCAATACTATTGCCTGTAGTGATAGATTAGTGATCTTTCTTATAGGCACCTGGATGCTTGCGCGATATATATCATATGCACAGTATAGACCTATCAATTCCGCTATGTTATGCAGCCCCACAGGAAAATTCCAGAAATTGACTGGTTCCCCTCTCCTAGAGAGGCCAGTCAAAAAGTAAATGTCCTCGACCGTGGGCACTAGTGACTGCCCCTCTAACATGAATGCCTCTGCATCTGGATGTCAGTAGTCAACCAAGGCATTCAGTAGCCTAGGTTGTGCCCGTATGAAAGGACATAGAAAAAACTTGAGTAACCCACACTGCATCAAAGTAGCCACAGTATTGGGGTCTTCCTCGACCAACTCATTCACCTCTTCATTCTCTCTTTCTCTCCAATGGACATACATCCTGCAAAAAAAAAAGTTTCAGGAGGTTTAACCCTTGCTTTTGAAGTCTTTTTCATTCAATAGGGGGGCCCATGCATGCTGTAATGGCGACAGTCCCATGTACATGCGTGCAGATTTTACTTTGCCCGAATGTACACGCGGCATGTCCTGAGACAACCCATGTGGACCTAGGGCCGACTTTTTAAAGGTTGACACCCCCTTAAAGAATGAAACCCAATTCATAAATAAAGACATAAATTGCAAGATAAGGGAGTTTGTACTTACCTGGTCTAGACAAATGTTTGTTTCGTCCACTGTAGCTCTCGGAATCACCACTTTAATCAAAGGGGGTCTTTTGGATCCAAAGTCAATTTCGAAATCAGCGATGGTGATAATGAGTAGCCCGCTGCTATTTATAGACTTTTGGGCCTCTTTTTGTCACTTTTTTGGCCTCCCTTATCATTTTCTTTATACCAAAAATCATTTAGAGTGATTCAAGAGTTATATAGGAGGGATTTGATCAGGTATTGGGACAGGACGTTTTTTAGTTTTGAGTAATTTTCGATGGTTCGTGGAAACTTTTTCCGACGATCTACTTATAGGTTAGGTTTCTACCCTGACTTTTGTATCTCATTGTCTTTTTCCTTTTCCATAGGATCGATCCCATCAGGTTGTGACATGAAACCATCATATTTGCTTTAGAAGTTTGGAAACTTGGTGGTAGAGCATACCAGAACATGGATGCCCTAGGTAGATCCTAGTTGCATTATCATATTCATACTGTCTCTAAAACACTATAGGCTCGGGATTCCTTGTAGTTTTTCCTGAATACGAGTTTGATTCTCATTTGCATGATTCTTCTTTGCTCTTGACCTCACCCTCAGGACTCCCAAAAATTAATAGGTCTTCTTTTAAGCCCTTTTCAGACCCTCTAAACATGAAAAGATTGTCGAGTGATCTTGTGGCCTTTCACACTCGTTAAACTGAAATTTGAAGTCATGTGTGTCTGGCGGTAGTTTACCCCTCTTTCGGTATGGACGGTCAATTGTACGAACAAAGGTATACTCTATGGAAATTTACCTCTATAGAAGAGTACTCTCAGGTATAATTTTATCCCTTTTCCGGGCCCGAGGGACTAAACTTATTGAGAAGAAATCCCCACGGAGTCCATAGTTAAGCTCTTTTCAGACTCCCTAAAATTAAAAATATCGCTGAGTGACCTTATTATTTCACACTTATTAAAATGGTCCAGAAGAACATTCCTGATGGAGTCCATAGTTAATCTTTTTTCAGACTCCTTAAAAATGAAAAAATGGCCGAGTGATCTTGTCCTTATCACACTCGTTAAAATGGTTTTGAATAGACGTCTTGTTGGTGCTAGTTTACCCCTTTTTCAAACCGTCTAGACTATCTTTGAAAAAGGTACCCCAATGGAGTCTCCTTTTATGTTTTTTCAGACTCTCTAAATATGAAAAACCACCAAGCTTACCTTCTTTGGGCTCGTTAAACTTACATCGAAGGACATTACCATTGTGTGTTTTATTAACTGCGCTTGCATACCTTATACGCCAGCCTTGTTACCATTTTCTTTTGTGTCTTAACACCCTTGGTCCCCAGAGGATTTTTCCTGAGTATCATTATACTAGAACATCAGTCTTGTCCTTGTGCCTTGAACTTGTATGTTTTCAACACTCGTTCCTCCATTGTAACGTAACATTCCTTTATTCGTTTTCCTAAAATTATTGAAAAAGACAAAAAAAATCAAATATACCCCAAAAAGAGGAAGGGAAAAGTATCTTCTTTATTGGCAGCGTAATGAGTCACCCATGGATAAAGCACATCTATCTGTTTGTTCATCAAACTATGGGATGTAGTAAAACCTTAGGAAGTTGTTCTCGCTATATAGAGTTGTGTCCTCCTCCGTTTGGTTGTTCTTCCAAACATATGAAAAGTTTGCGTTGCTTTCTGCTTCGTAAACTTATGATTAATACCATGTTTCCTAAGTCTCATCATTTGTCATGCTATTGTCCAAGGGAAGTTTGTCACCAAGCCTGAGTTGACTCCTCTGCAATTTGTCTCTTGCCCTCATACTCGACCATCATAAATGTCCAATCAAGTCCTTGTTCGAAATCAATGAAGCCCTCAGTCTGATCATCAAGTCCATGACCGATGAGCCATCGAAGACCTCTGGGTAGTGCATTCGTACACTCATATTACACTCCTACCCGAGTTTTTAATATTTCGAAGTAGTTTCTCGAGCTCTGAAGACCTCATATCTAGCCATAAGGCCATGTCAGCTTCTAGAAGATGGGTACTCTATATGTATATCTTTTTTATTTTGAGATGTAGATCCTCTGTGTATTGTTCCCAACTACTCTTTATATAGTTATATGACATGGATCTATAGTGTATTTGATTGGTAGCCATGATTCTATTTTATCCCGAGCACGAGTATGCTTGCCTCGGTGAGACATTTGTTATTTTGCAGAAAACACCTCTCGATTCCTGATCCTTGTGCTCAATCGTTCGACACATCAGTAAATATTGGTAATGTATTTTGGCCATCAGATGCTCGTCTGACCTCACACATTAGGGGGCATCTGTTATAACCCTAAATTGCACCATACATGCTTATCTAGAATCAGGCCATCTCATATCCCTTCTTTGACAAAGCACTGCTGAGAAACTCTTTAAAAAACCTCTTTTATAAGGGCCCACATGCCCTAATCCATTACTGCATGCATGTACACACTAGATGACCTAAAACAACCCCCGTGGACTGACAAAAGCACAAAAAAAGGAAAGTTTCCAACAAAACACAGAGCTTTCAATGAGTTAACTAAAACTCCCGGCCATGCATGGCTGACGGTTCGTCCAAATACCTAGCTTCTTCTAACCAATAAAAGAAGGGCTAGGGGTCCCATTTGGAGAAGGAAAAATATAGCAAAGAAACTCTGCCCATTTGCATATTCCCATTGTCCCAACCCTTTATCCATCCTTGTGCCAGAAGATACAAAGCAAAGAAGTTGGAGGATAGTTGAAGAGAAGCCCAGGATCAGGTTCGCAAAGCGGTGGCCGGTCTCAATTTTTTGTAAGTTGATTCATTCAAAGTAATAAAGAAAATGCTTTTCCTGTCCCAATTCATGAGTTATTTATAATTTGTTAAGTACATGTTTGAATCTCTAACCCGTTAGTCTATAGGTAAGATGCATGTGTAGTTGTTGCTTGTTGTGTATGCAAGTCAACATTGGGAAGGAGAATTGCAAACAAGTGATCAAGTGCGACAAGGGATTGACATTGAACACCTGGAACAAGGTAGGTTGATCTAGCAATGTATTTACTGAAAAGAAATGGGATTTAAGTCTCAGGATGAAGGTAGAAAGTAGATTTTCTCTAGGTCATATCTGCATGCAAAGTATAACCCTATTTGCTAGTCTGTAAGGAGATTTCCTTCACAACAATCATGGGGTTTGAGGAGGTGTCCACTAACCAGTAATGGACGTTTCCTCCCTTCGATCATGGACAAGTAGTAGGAATCAATGACTAACTTCATTATGATCTTGAAGGGTCTAAGACAAAACTTTGTGCATCCCTTAATATTGTCAGGCTCCCCCATATTTCTATCCCACTCCAAAACTAAATATCCTTTCTTTTAGTCCCCTCCTTCTTAATAAACTTCTTCATGTATTTTAGTGTATTGTGTTGATGGAGGGGGTGAGGGTTCTCTATCAAGTACATCTTCTTAGTTTGGCTCAGTCAATAGATGTTCATCATCCCCCTTCCATTTGATGAAGCTAACTCCTTTCCTTATAAACTTTATCAAATCATCAATTTCATCCTCTTTTGTAGAAGAATACTCATCCTAGTATTCAGAGAGGTTAGAGGCATTGTTAGGATAATAACCCCAACTTGTATCTCTTTTCGAATCCATAACTGTTGTGCCCATTTTTTCACTTGGGTGAGAAAAACAATGGAAGTTGGATGCCTAGTTGGGCTTGCTAGACAAGACAAAAGTTTGTGAGTGGGTTAAACAAGCCAAACACATGTATTAAACAAATAAAAAAACTAAAGCAAACAAAGAAATAAAAACTAGAATGCATAAGAATCTTAGAACCATAAACAATCAACCAATGACCAAGATTATTACACCAATGGATAACTATATTAGTTGGAAAAACACTATAGAGAAAAAATGAGGACTTATGTGTCCCCTCTTCCTCCTTGGGAGGGATCTTGAGGTCCCTAATGGAGAGCTTTTCTTACAATGAAATAAAAATGGAAAATGATGAAGAAAATCAATGCCTATTCCCTCAAGAGGTGAGTGGAATGGCCTATTGCAATGGTGCTTGAATACTCCAAGGCGAAAAGAGGATTCTCAAGGGATGATTGAGGCAACATAAAAATATGTTGTGCTTGTTTCGTCACTTGGGTGAGCAAAACAATGGCACTTGCATGCCTAGTTGGGCCTGCCAGAGAAGACAAAAGTTTTTGAGTGGGTTAAACAAGCCAAACACATGTAATAAAAAAATAAACAAACACAAACAATTAAAGAAATAAAAACTAGAATTCATAAGAAAATCAGAACCATAAACAATCAATCAATGACCAAGATTATGCCACCAATGGATAAGTACATTAGTTGGCAAAACACTGTAGAGAAAAAATGAGGAATTATGGGTCCCCTCTTCCTCCTTGGGAGGGATCTTGAGTTCCCTAATGGAGATATATTCTTACAATGGAATAAAAGTGGCAAATGATGAAAAAAATCAATGCCTATTCCCTCAAGAGGTGAGTGGAAAGGCCTATTGCAATGGTGCTTGAATACTCCAAGGAGAAAAGAGGAATCTCAAGGGAGGATTGATGCAACATAATAATACTATGAAGATATTGGTTTCTTAGTGCACCCATGGCCTCCATTTATATCATTTATTCAAGGAAAAATTCAACTCGTTCTTAGTGTGAACATGGGGCCCTTTAGGGAACCTTTTGGTCCTTGACCATCCCCCCATTCAGATTTCGCTCAGATTTGGAGGTCAAATCAAGTTGGGAGCTTGTCCATAAGTGGTTGGGGGGCCTACAAGAACCCTAAATGCACTGTTCATAGGAGTGTGTGGTTTTTCTCGTACACAATCACGCATTTGGCACATTGTGCGCTCTACGTGCTTTGTTGGTTCGCACACTGTGCGTGCGCTTCTTGTAGTGAGTTTGTGAATGTCAATTTTTTCCCAATTGTATAGTTGTTTCCTTTTGAAATGCATTTTGGTGCTATAGGTGAACTAATTGTTGTTGGAATTGTTGTATTTCTGTAACCGTTTGTGTGTAATGTTGCAGACGAAATTTCAGTGATAACCGATGCCCCCTAATGTGTGAGGTTAGGAGCACATGTATAGCCAAAATACATCAATGTTTCTTCTACTAAGAGTGCCATTGTAATGAAAAGTGTTGAGAGGAACTGCAAGAGAAATCTGTCAGAGGGAGAGGGGAAACTATGGGACCCAAACCATTTTCTAAGGAGAAAAAGAAAATATGTATACAAACGAGGCAGGCATTCCCCATGCTCTTTTCATGTAACTCAAAATGTAAGAGTGTAACTGAAGTTGTATGTTTATGTAGATAATTGTAGCGCCCTTTGGGGTGGTTTGATAATGAGAGATGACAATTATGAATGGTGAAGACACTTTGAAAAGAGGCAAGGATGCCTGTAAGAAGCATCGATGACTCGTAGGAATTGATGGCATAAAAAATTCAGAGGTCTTCGGCTGGTATAAAACAACTGCAATAGTCACATAGTAATACCCACCGTAACATGATATTTTGTTGAAGTTGAATGTCATGGGGGTCAACGGAATCAAAGAGAAATGATGATTCTCTCTGTTTCGTCCGAGGCTCCTCATTGTGATGCTAATCAGAGCCAATATATTGTTTCCCTTCTAGAAATGGTCTTGATGTCGACAGAAAGGGAGACGTGACTCCAAGAAGAAAAGGGCTTCATGAAATCTACTGGGATGAGATCAAGTATAGATAAGGAACATATACGAAGTCAAGAGGTGGTGAGACTCAAGACAACCCTTGGTTGGGGTATGTTTGAAGGATGATTGGAAACAACCGTAAAAATGTATCTAATGTTAGGGGGACAACTAGATATGGGGTTAAATTGTGTCAGAGGCTTGAAAAAGCGGAAAAAATTAGAGATCAACGGTACATGGACTTTGGGATACTCAGGGCTCATGAATGATGTCGAAATGAGAAAAGGAGAGTGGATGCCCCAAGCAAGGGTGACATGGTTTGCGTTTCCAGGAAAAGAAGGTCATCAAGGGTGATGAAAAAAAGATAAGTAAATGATGGAAACAAAGGAATTTTACAATTAGAAAATAAATAAAGAATAATTTGTGATGAGTGTACAGATATAGAAACAGGTGCCCCAGTGCAAGATGGCTAGGCCTATGAGGGCACAAGTTGGGAAGAGAACTGGTGGAGGGTGGGGGCCCCATGGCTGGGTTTCTGTATGAGGTAAATGAATGGAGGTCAATCTATAGATGGGAAAACTGATGGTGGATGAAATGGAGGGTTAATGATACTATGGAGGTGCAGTCAAAGAGAGCTGAGATGAGATAGCTTGGGATTCCATTGGGAAATCTAGAATTATGATGAGAAGAAGTATGCGGCTTATTCTCAAAAGTGCATAATACTATCGGGACTCCCATCCCTAGGGGGTGAAAGCAGCATGAGTGTAAAATTTCCAAGGGGAGCTATGAGTTGGACAACTCATTTGGGGGAGAGTGTTACTGGGTAACAATACCAAAATGCAACAGAGGTGATGGTACTGTAGAGGAAGATGTAGGGACCCTAAAGGTGAATGTTAGAGGGTGTGATTGGGTGATGTAATTGAGATTCAGAGGGAATGATATCATACCAGTTTTGAATATATACCTGAAGGGAATGCGCTACTTGTGATGACCAAGTACCTGCACACATTACAAACCAAATACCCGACGTGAACAATATCTGATGATAAAGAACATATAACAACTCTTTGATAATTTTGAACATAAGCATTCATGTCTGGACGTGACGTGAGAAAAATGCTCCTCTGGGGCCAAGTTCATATGGTGACCTAGGAACCTGAATTTGTAGATGGAGAAACCATGATCATGTGGATACAGACAGATCCAGAAACAAAGGCTCTGGGCTCCTGTAATTGAGTGTGGAAGTTTTAAAAAAGGGACTATATATGGTTGGTGGGCCCACAATCCCACCTCATTCACACTCATCGCTATAGTGATTTGATTAGCGTATTTGGAGGAGATTTGGAGATTACGATATCTTGAGCTGACCAATCTGAGAGTTGCAAGAGTCAGGTTAGTGGTCCCATCCTCCTACATAGCATGGATTTCCTAGTTTTGATTTAGGGGTCATACAGAGGGTTGTACAAGGGTAGGTTTAGGGGTGTTGGTATTTAAAGTGTCTAAAGAGGGAAGGACCAGTGGTGAGGTGGTTAGATGTGGTTGAATAGGGGTTGAATGAAGACCTCGGTATGCCACAATCAAAGGACACCAGTATGTGAAGTGATCTAGTGAGTCATAAAGAGCGCAAGGGCATCTCATCTATCCAGGGACGACAGAAGAGACATAAAGAATGTTAGTGACTTGAGTACTAGAGAGTGGTGGTGGAGAGGGCTCTTTCTGGAAGGTTTAACGTACTGTCATTAGCGTATGGTGAAACTGAGGTAGATCTAGGAAATGATGAGTGTAGTGGCCATATTTTGAATAGATGGAGCAAGAAAATTTGGTTCGTAGCCCTTTACTTCCTGTAGTGGAGGACATTGTAGTAGTACTAAATGTGCTTGGTGAAGCGATGAGCGATGTGATTTCTCGAGGGAGTTGGATCAGGTTGTGTAACTTGGTAAGAAAAGGACATCTATTAGTGAGGTGTCCCTCTCTTTTGCATAGTGTGAAAGGAGGTTGAACTCGAGGAGGAAGTGGAGATGTGGGATCTTTCTTATTCTGTATGCCCCCAATGGTGGTAGTGGTGTTGGAATTTAGGTGTGAGGGTGGTGCGGCCGGATCCTGGATTGGAATATCCATCGAGATTCCCTCTGGATGAGGAGGGAGAGATGGTTGAGGAACCATCGCGGGTTGGTGTAGATACCATACAGGGATGGAAAGCACCATGTTGGGAAGGGTAAGCATCGCGGCTACCATAAATTATTGAACTCCAAGTGGGGGGTAGAAGAAGGGAATTTGAGTAATGGCTTGAGGTATTTTCTCCCAAATCGAGATTTTCCCCTCGGGGAGAGGAAAATCAGGGATAAGTGGTTTCATATGGTATTCAAGAAATTGTTGAGGTAATATTTATTTAAATGGTGGGATATCGAGGTGTGGAGAGGTATTTGTAGGAGGAATGGTGTCTCTAATGTCAGTTCCATTAGAATATACAACACACACATGTGTCGAAGGGTGTATGAGAGGTGGTGCTTCATGGTATGCCCCGAGTAAGGATGGGTCCTTGAAAATGTTGGGGCCCATGTCAATGAGTGAGTAATCATATCAACTAGTGTAGACAAGAGGCAATATGTTATAGAAGTTGGCAGAGTGGTTAGGCTTCTAATGTGTAATTTGGTTGATGGTGACAATTTTCCCATTGTGGGGGAACATCATCGTTCAAAACATAGAAGAGGATACTTCCTTCATAGCATACATGTAGCTATGTCCAAACAAGATATTTTAATCTAGTGGGGAGTCAATAACCTCAATGTCGATGAGGATGGTTTTTCCACCGAGTTCGACGGGGACATTTTGGAAGAACCCTTTAGCGAAGGATGGTCGACCATCATAGGCTCTCAAGGTGATGATAGAAGCTACTAGCTCAAGGGATCAAATTTTATTCCATACAGTGTTGGAAAAGATGCATGTGGATGAACCTTCATCGATGATACACTGATGAACTGTGATGTTCCGAATCCTGAATGATATCTCAAAAGCTACTAGAGCAGGGATATGTGGTTCTCTGCTATCTAGATCAAATGTGATGAGTCTAGTATCAATTGGGTCGAATGCCCCGAATGTGGAGAGTAAGGATTTACACTGAGTTGTAAAGCTTTGGAGGACCTCCAATATAGCCATGGTTGTAGGAGAATGTGCCAATTCATCAAACAGACTGTAATTGTGTGCTACCCTAGCCTGAGGGTTATTGGCATTCTGTCGTAATGGAATGCGAGGGATACAAATGGTAGGTTCAGTATTAGGACATGTAATCATCAAGGGTTCTCTAGATGTAGGTGGAGCCACTTCTGAGGTGGTTGGATTAGATTCAAGGGGTGCATTGTATTGATGACCGTGCATTTGCAGATGAATTTCTTGTTTGCTAGTGAGGAGGATATTGCGATCCATCGGATTTCCATGGTGGATGGGCCCTGAGTTTTGATACTACCCCATTTGGGGTGGGGCAAGATGTACCTCATGTTGGGGATTCATCACACATTGGTGTGGAATAGGGTTTTTCAACATGACCATGGATGGTTGTTGCAAATACTATTGTGGGGCCTACTGAGGGGCAGGTGACACTAGAGGACGTGGTGCATTCATGGATTCTTTTATCTGTTTGAAGTTAGAAATTTGGGGAAAATGGTGAGTATAATGTCCATACTCACCGCAAAGAGCACAAGGGAAGTTCATCTTGAGGTTGTTATTGTTTTTCTTCCCTTGGCGTTTGTTGTTATTGTCCCCTTGGGGGTTCTTCTTACCTTGATTTTGGTTTCCCAGAGTAGGTTGGTTTTGTTGGGGGTTATTTCCACCTGGTCCAAGGTTATTATTGTTTCAGTTTGTTCCTTTCTTCTTGGCATTATTCGAATGATGGGATGGATTTTTCATATTCAACTTCTTGAAAGTATGAAGTTGTTGAATGGGAGAGGGTTGAACAAAGATAACACTAGCATGTGGTTGTCCATGTAGAGGAGAAACCAGTTGCAGAGGACCAGGAAACAGAAAATACAGATTGTTTTGTGGAAACGATCCATAGGGCACGTAGGAAGGTGAAGCACTTTCACTAGTTCCTAGGTTATATGTTGAGGTAGAAGGGGAACCTGAACTTGGTTGAGAGGCCAAGCACATCATGGGTGTCGTTGAAGGTCCACTCATGGGTNGGGAGAGAAATAGTATATGTTTGCTGGTAAGGGGGAGGAGGGTAATAATATGGACCTCCATATGGTTGTGGATATTGAGGTGCACCATACATAGGTGGTGGTTGGCTATATAGGTTGTGGTGTGTCATGGTACCAATCAACCCATCCACAATGTGAGACATTCAAGGTTTCTCCTAGACAAATGGTATGGGTCTGGGTGCATTAGGTAATAATGTGTATAAGTAATTTGACTCAGTGTAAATCGGGTCAAATCGGTGTGCCTTGCTGATGGATTCTTCTTCAGATTGGGGGAAGGTGGATTCTACATCTTTTGAAAGTATAGAGACGAGTGATTTTAGAAACCAATCGATACATTGTTCTTTGGTGGTTTCTTCTTTACATAAACTACGCTGCCAATTCCAATCGTGGATGTGGTCGACAATATGCATAGCTGAGTTTTTTTTTTCACTTGGAGAGTAGTTATAAACCAATGTCATGATGAATTGGTAGTTGGAAAAAGGCCAAAAAGGTTTTGGACAAGGATTCAAAAGTTATATGGGACCCTGATTTTTCATCCACGTACCATTTGGCTAATGGACCAATGAGTGTTCATTGAAATAACCTTAAGCATATGGATTCATCCATGATTTTGTTTGAATAACACCATAAGTGGAAGGTCATAACATGGTTGGGGGGATCCTCCCTTGATTTTCCTTCAAATTTTGGGATATCTGAATGTAGCTTGGTAGGAATATTGGGCCATGTGGGGTCATGAAAAATGGTATAATTCGTGAGTTTAGTCAACTCAGGAATGTTGAGAGATGCCAAGTATTGCATAGGGGGATTTGGTGGAGGAATAGTTCTAGCCATTATATGACTAGGTAGTGAACCTGACCCCTGGGAGAGATTTGGTGGGCTTGTACTTCATCCTTGAGAAGAAGTTTTCCCACCACCTCCTTTTGAAGGAGAGATAGTGGATGGATGACCTTGGGAATTGGACCCAAGAAAAGTGGAACCAAGTAAATTTAATCCCAAAATAGTGGCACTCACGAGGGTGTGAGATGGTTGAGTCAGGGATTTGACAAGACTATCAATCCCTCCTAGAATAGGAGGGACATTCTGCAAGCATATGGAATGACGTGGATGTTGTGGGTCCCCTATGATGTTAAAATAGAAAAGTGGACATGTGCAAATGGTGACGAGAGAAATAAATGAACAAGATATTTGTATAATTTGGACCTTCACAAGATAATACAAATAACAATTGAATGTAATCAAATGAGCATCATACATAAACCAACTATAAATAAAACAAATGATCATGTCTGTGTGGATTCTGTCTACGTGGGGGAACAAATAAAACAAATTATCATGTCCTAAAAGACATATCATCCTTCCATTGAAAAAGCATTGGACCTTCCAAGAGCACTCAACAGTGGGGTTTGAAGCCACAAGAAGAGGAACTAGTGAAGGATGAAATAATTAGTTATAATGAGGGGTAGAGGGTGCATATCCTGAAAGAGCTAGTGATATTTCCCAATAGCCACACAAAATATGATCAAGGTGCAATTCCAACCCACAATTTCCACCTAGCTAGATGTCCTACATTTGGTCACTGGGTACCTCGGTCAAAGTATGGCATTTAGATTTTTGACCTCAGAAATGGGTCACAGTCTAGATCCCTTCCAAGAGTTCGGTGACTCAAGGGAGGATTCACAGATCAACCAGACCTCGGCCTTCAACCCTTCACGGGTATTTCCCTGCCTTATGGTGTAAGAACACTTGACTTGGGGGAATTGAAAGTTCCCTATTTATCAACTTCTAATGTTTAAAAATGACAGAACTAGATAACAGAGATTATTTGGATGCCTACCCCTGAGATCCTACCTAGACTATAAAATGTATTTTGGCACCTCCCATGGAGTAAAAATTAGTGAGTTTTTAGAAAAAATTTAGATGTGGTGGGATGAGATATTGGGGGTGTGAACCAATGTCGTTTGAATTAATTGGGTGTGGATAATTCCTCAGGAAATAGTGGGACGTTTAAAAATTCTTTTGGATAAAACCCACTTCGACTGCCACAATTCATGATGGAAATTATGTGAGTGAGGAGTGACTTTGTGTGTGAGAAAGTGAAGGAGTGTGCCAAAGTTTAATAATTTAGGTGTGAATTTGCAACATGTGGACTTTCTGTGGCCCTTACAAATCTTTGTTACCTAGCTTACTAAGTGTCATTGGTACAACCTTTTGGAATTTTTAAATCCCTAAAGAACTAGCATATGGAAATATGGGTCCTTACCAATCCTTTAAACTCCCTAAATATGGTTTACACTAAGAAATTTTGAAAAACTATCCTAGATTGCAATCATGTGGGCATGTATTGGGCCATTACTTTGATCTTTAAACTTCCCTAGTGATGTAAAATAAGAAATAAATTTCAAGAAACTATCCTAAGTTTGCAATATGTAGGCATGTATGGGCCCTTACAACTTTAAGATGATTTCAAAAAGAAACTAAGAGGAGCCCTAGGGGGGCTTTGTCCTCTCCTAAATATTTTTTATTAAGGGATATGAAATGTCTCCTTAACCACATTTTTGATTCTCAAGATTTCTCTATGGTGCGAGAGGAGACAATACTCAATGATTAAAGTTAATTTATGGTCCCAATGCAAGTGTTTTTACATGTGAAAGAAATAATCTCAACTTAGATTTTACAAACCAAACTAGCCATCCATGTGGAAACCAAAGAAAAAGAGGAGAATATTTGGTTCTTTTTACCCCCTAAGTGCCTATGTTTAGGTAACCTTTCATATGGGAAAGTATTCTAAGTGGAGTGCATGGGCATTACAAATTTCATGAAAGAAAGAATTTGAAGGCTAGGGGCCTTCAAATCATCACAAAAGCCCTTACAATTTTGAAAATCTGGAAATCTGTGCAGGTTACAATTTTGACATAGGCACAGTGGGTGTACAATGGATAGAGAAAATAATCCTTTTGGGTGCATAGTGTGCCGAGTGCACATCTGTGGGCTGGAATACCCGCTTACTTTATCATATGCATCGGGGGGAATTTTTTGAGTGAAATTCTCCTCCTCCAACTCAAAATTTGGCTTTTCATAGGTAAGGTTGGGCCACTTTTGTTATCTACAGTACAAATTTATTAAAAATAAGTTCTCTCTAAGGAAAAATAGGGTGGAAATCGATACCTATCCCCATTATGATCGCCAATCTGTTGTGCCCATTTCGTCACTTGGGTGAGAAAAACAATGGCACTTGCATGCCTAGTTGGGCTTTCTAGGCAAGACAAAAGTTCATGAGTGGGTTAAACAAGCCAAACGCATGTAATAAACAAATAAACAAACTAAAACAACTAAATAAATAAAAAATAGAATGCATAAGAAGCTTAGAACCATAAACAATCAACCAATGATCAAGATTATGCCTCCAATGTATAACTATATTAGTTGGAAAAACACCGTAGAGAAAAAATGAGGACTTATGGGTCCCATCTTCCTCCTTGGGAGGGATCTTGAGTTCCCTAATGGAGATCTCTTCTTACAATTGAAGAAAAATGGCAGATGATGAATAAAATCAATGCTTATTCCCTCAAGAGGTGAGTGGAATGGCCTATTGCAATGGTGCTTGAATACTCCAAGGAGAAAAGAGGATTCTGAAGGGAGGATTGAGGAAGCATAACAATACTATGAAGATCCTGGTTTCTTAGTGCACCCATTGCCTCCATTTGTAACATTTTTTCAAGAAAAAATTCAATTGGTTCTTAGAGTGAACAAGGGGCCCTTTAGGGCATCCTTTGGTCCTTCACCAACCACCATTCGGATTTCACTAAGATTTGGAGGTCAAATCAAGTTGAGAGCTGGTCCATAAGTGGTTGGGGGGCTGAAAAGAACCATAAATGTGTCATTCATAGGAGTGCATGGATTTTCTCATACATAGTCACACATTTGGTGCATTGTGCTCTCTACATGCTTTGTTGGCCTGCGCACTGTGTGTGCACTCCCTATAATGTGTTTGTGCATGTCAAGGTTTGCCCCATTGTATAGTTTTTTCATTTTGAAATACGTTTTGGTGCTGTAGGTGAACTGATTACTATCGGCATTGATGTATTTCTGTAACCATTTGTGTGCAATGTTGCAGATGAAATTTTAGTGATAACAATAACGATGGGGTGGGATTCTAGCAAATAATTATCCCTTATGTATGTTTCATGCAAATGTAACATCTTGTCATTACCTTTTGTAATGTTTTCCTTATTATTTCTAGGAGGATTCTAGTCACCCTTTCCCTTGGTTCATGTTATCTCATTAATATTGTCTTCTCTAACCAAGGGAAGAGCAGTCCAATATTGAAATAAGTAGGGATACATAGAGTTGTAGTTAATATTTCCATGATTATACCTTTCAATGTGTTCCATATTCTTTGGTTTGTTATGAAAAGTGATACAATATTGGTCCTCAATGGGGATAGTTGCGTAGGACAAGTCCATCTCCAGACTTCCACCTAATGTAGTAGCCCATTCCCTAGATAATATCATTCCCAAAGTGTCGTTTATATCAACAAAAACGATCCCCATTATGATGGGGAGATCAGGGTAGTCAGTAAGGTGGACTTCAAGAAATTCCATCAAGCCATAGACCTTGATGCCCTTTGACTCAAATTTATAAACGTTGGTATACGGCCCTATAATTTCCATCCCTAATTGGTTCATAACCTTCAAACTCATTATATTGAAAAATGACTCAGAGTCAAGCATGCAGTTGTGAATACATAGGTAATTTATTAGCAAGGAAGTTAGAAAGGGTGTTTGTTCATTTTTCTCAAAATAATAGTTTGTAATAGTTTTGAAGTTTCTTCGAATAATTGTTGGTTATCTAGGGTTCATTTTGTCAAAGAAGGTATTTTCAACATTTCATGAATCCTTTTGACCTTTTGTAAGATATATGCCATGCTATTTCTTAGGTTGGACCTATCATTGTTAGGTTTTGGGAAAGGTTGTGGTAGATTGTTAGTATACACCTAGGGCTCTCTAAGCTTCACCCTTGAGTCCTCACTTGTCTGGCTCAAACACTCAATCCTAGGCTTCCTCATGTCTTTATTTTATTGGATTTTCTTTGGCATGAACAAGGTAAATATGGAATCTACATAATTAGGTTTCTCATGATTATCCTTCAGGTGATCACATTCAAAATGGGATTGTTTTCACAATAAGGACTTAGGATCATCTTCTTGCATCGCAAAATTTTGTATATCCAAGGTGTTTGGAGAAATTTGTCATTTTGGAGCATGAGGTTTTATTGTCTGACTAGTATTTTGAGGAAGTCTCATAGAAGGAGGATTTTGGGCTTGTGATGGTGCCCTTTCCAAATCAATGATTTCTTCAGAGGTATCTAGATCCTCAAAGGGTTCATGCTATTTTTAAAAAATTAAGGCATCTTTCATATTTGAGAACCCATTCTTCCAAGTACCAGTCCATTTTGGGGGAATGGGTAACTTAATCTCATCGTTTACCTCTATTATCTATGGGAAATCATGTTCTTGTTCATCAACATATTCCTCATTGAACCATACGACATGATCTTGGTCCTGAAGAACATTGACCTGGGGAATGGGATCACACCATTTGATATTTTCTTCAATGAAGAAAGCACCATCTTGTGCCTCCTTAAGATTTGTTGGGAATGGGTTCTTGAGGAAGGATTGGAATTTTCCTTCAAAATAATTGAGGTACTTTCCAGGAATAACTCTCTTTGATTGAAAATCGAAATCAATTCGACCAAGCAAGGCATTAAACCTATCATTAAATTCCATGACAATCTCATTGTCTTGTTTGCAAATTTTGAGATATTGTGAGTAAAAGGAGGCCATATCTTCCATCACACCCCACCTTTGCAAGAAAATTTGTTCTAAATATTCACATGTCATGATGCTCTTTCTTGCAAGGTTAGTGCTCCATTTCCTAGCATCTTCATTAAGTGAGGGAAGGAAAATTTCCATGAATATGTCAAGATGTTCTTTCCCAGGATGATGGAAGTCATATATTTTCCTTCAAAATAATCGAGGTACTTTCCAAGAATAACTCTCTTTGATTGAAAACTGAAATCAATTCGACCAAGCAAAGCATTAAACCTATCATTAAATTCCATGACAGTCTCATTGTCTTGTTTGCAAATTTTGAGATATTGTGAGTAAAAGGAGGCCATATCTTCCATCACACCCCACCTTTGCAAGAAACATTGTTCTAAATATTCACATGTCATGATGCTCTTTCTTGCAAGGTTAGTGCTCCATTTCCTAGCATCTTCAGTAAGTGAGGGAAGGAAAATTTCCATGAATATGTCAAGATGTTCTTTCCCAGACTGATGGAAGTCATATATTTCACAAACTTTGGTGAATGTATGTTGCCACAATCCCCATCCTCTCTCAAAAACTTGGGTATCCATGAATCAACATCATTAGTTAGATCATGTAAGCCCCATTTGATATTAGCGAAGTCCAAAGGGTTTAAGAATTCATCGGGGGGGCATTTAGGAGGGGCCATGGGAATAGTAAGAACTATAGGATAATAAGGTGTGTATTGACGTCTGCTAGGAGTCATCATCAATGGAGTCCCAAAAAAATATCCTTAATATTATCAAAGGGATGACAGGATCACCCTCAGTGGAGTCTCAAAGTAAGCTTTGTTAAATGAATTCTTTGGATAAAGGCTTACCGAAAAAGTGTCGTTTGAGGAAAATTGACTCGATGTTCTCTGGAAATGATGCCAAAAATGTTATCATGCAATATATACTTGCCCAAATCCTGAAGGAAAGTATGATTAGATTGACGTAACACATAGGTAGTCCTATCATTGTCACCCCAATAGGGTACCTCTTTCTCTTTAGGAGAAGGATAAATCCACTCCAAGGGAGACATCCCAAGACCTAGGGGGTTTGAGGAAAAGGAAAAGGTAAGGCTATACACCCCTCTCTCTAGGTCACTCAACACAGAATTAAGTCTTGTTGTATGAAGAAAAAGTGAATAAAGTTTACCTTCCCATTACCAATACAACAACGAATGTTATGGAAACAAAAAGTGGTGATGAATGCTTCAACAACAGTTCAAGTTTATATAGATGACTACTACCAATCAATGTATGAAGCAAGTGATAAATATATATAATCAATTATTAATTAATGACCATTGTAATAAAATATAGAAAATGTACTTGAATAGAAAATATAACAATATATTGTGAAGTCCTGAAATGATAACACTTGTCTCATACAATTTCTAGATATATGTCAATAAAAAATTAAGCTCTAATAGGATGCCAATGATAACTGTAGCAACAACAAAATAAAGTAATGACATGAGTAGTAAAATATTTAGAAAAGTATTTAGAAAGGAAATCTTATGCACACTTTAGTCTTGGTTGATTGTACCTTGCATTATACATTTTTTGGATTGATTTAAGTGGTCAAATAGTTTGGATAGGATGCAAAATGATAGTTGTAGTAGTGATTATAACAACAACTTAGTGGTTAGTATTTCCTAGACTAGGTTAGCAAGTTAGTATAGGTTAGCAAGGTATTAGGTAGAGATATTGAGTTTGAAGTTTGATGATTCTTGTCAAGAAACAAGGTTTGAAGACTGGTGCCTCTTAGGGGTAAATGGAGTCGATGTGGGTGGCTCCTTCTAAGGTTGCAAATTAATAATGATACACAAAAGTATAAGAGGGAAAAAATCTAGGAGGAGTAGCAACTTAAGTCCTACTAGATTTTGACCTTAAGAGACAAAGTTCTAGGGTGTAGGCACTTTGAGGCCATAGATCCTTGCTCCCTTAGCCTTTATATGGAGTAGAAGTTATGCAACAATAACCAAATGCAAACCTCTAGAGTGCTAGCAATTTAGGGCTCTAGGTTTTCACTAGTTACTAGATCAGTTTAGTGAAATCTTGGAAAATAAAAAGTAAGAAAGTAGCAACTTAAGTTTCTTACTTCAAGCATTAAATACACCATGCAATTTCATAATCTTCTATGATAAAATAAAACCATACCTTAAACCACTCAATAGATGAAAAAATGTAGATTCTACTTATTTGCACCAAGAATAATCATGAGTATACCATGCAAGATCACCGTAAAACTCCAAAAAATGATCCAAGTTGCAAATACAAGCCTTAAAAAAGAGTGGCACCTCACAATGTCATCCAGTAACCCTAATAGGGCACAAATTCTAGACCTCTTGTATCCAAGGAAAAGTTTTTGATGAAAAATGAATGTAATTTTTGTTTATTTATACCAAAGGAGTCCCTAAATTAATGTAAATTCAAAACTGTTGGGACAACCTAGCCAATTTGTTAAAAAAAAACAATTCTAACTGAATTAAATAAATTTGCATCTAAAATATTCTCCAAGGGTGACGTGATTCTCTTCTAAGGTGATGTTGAGCCCCATATGTGGATTATTGATCATTAAAAGTGGAATGCTTGGCATATAGAGGCCTAAAATAATTCCCACATGTGCAACAAGCCTCAGAAATGCCTCCAAAGATGATACACTAGCTTTGGATGACATCTAGGGCTATCATGTTGATGTCTAGGATCCTCAAGGGCTAATGTCCAAGTGGGAGTAGAATGAGACCTTAGGTTTAGGTCTTCCACAGTGCCTCCAAAGGTAACATCCTTCCTTCATCTAGTGCAAATCTTCAATCTCTTCTTACCCCTAGAAGGGGTTTCAACATCCATTTGTGGGATTTGAGCCCCCATGAAGGTATGAGCTAATCATTCCCTCATGTGTACCTATCCACTGGGAAAGGTCCTACATCAACAACAAGTACGCCCTCCAAGGGTTCATAAGTCATAAATATCATGGCAGGTAAATCACATCTAATGATTAAATTACCCTAACATGTGCATCCAACCCCCCTTAATCCAAAACAAATGCTCAAAGACGTTATGCAATTTGAGAATTTAGTTTTGGAGAGGGTGTCAGGGTTTCCCTTTTCCCTAATCCCCCTTAAGTTAGGGGTGTTTCCTAGGTGGAGTCTAGTCCAAGTCATGTAAGTGTATGAGGTGGCACAAGGTAAATATTTGGGCATGGGGTGCATGTGATAACATGGGAATGTAGAGTATTTCTTGTGGGTGCCTTTGTGGAGGGTGAGTTTCACCTTGTCATGAATGCAATTGTTTCCTATCCCATTCATTACCTTTTATTCTTAGCTTTATTTCTTTTAATCTTTTTCTCTTGAACTTCAAGGAAATAATTGAGGGCTATTTTCCTAGCTTGATGACCAGAGATGACAGTGTTATCCATAAACATTTCATGGAAATTAGAATCCGGGCTCATGATGAGAACCCCTTCTTCTTGGGTATTCCACCAAGAGACACTACCCTAGTTTGGTGACCAGATAGGTGGTTATGCCATACCTCTACATGCCCATGGTCATAATAGGTGGGCTTGCGATGAGACCTCCTATCCTTCAATTAGTAACTTAAGTGTTTATGTTATCTTGTGGGACCCCTTTTGTTACTGACAATATTTTCACTTCTTTCTCAGGGATCCCTGGGTGAAGCATCTTGAAGGTTTTAAAAATGGATTTTAACTCTTGCTAGATACTTTTACCCTCTGGGACTTTAGCCCCTTCTTTCCACAAGCTAAGGTACAACCCTTCCTAGTGTAGCCAATCCAAATTCCTAAAAAATTATAGGGGAGATGAAAGGGATAAAGATGGAAAGTGATAAGTATGGAGTGAACATATGATGGATTTTCACATATCCACCCAGTAGTAACGCATCCTATACAAAAATCAACTTACTAGGGCATCATGTCACCCTTCTAGGTATGAATGAGGAAAAGAGCATAATTTCCAGGAAAACATCATGAAATGAAGAAGGATTCAATACAACATATTCAAGTTCTTAAAAAATGAGAGTGATACATACCATGATACCTAGAATCATTACTTCACAGAGAAAGACTCGTTGCTACTTTAGGACCAAGTTGGTGTGATGGATATTGTTGTTGGTGATACATGTACTTCACTAAAGAAAAGAGGGGACCTTTGGGGCCATGATCAATTTGTATGGATCTCAGTACTCCATGTCTAGGACCTATGGGCCTTGAGACGTGATCTCCTTATTTATCCCTAGGGTATGGGATAATAGGACATACAACTAATTTTTGGCAATAGCACCAAAATACTATATGAAATCATATACAATTAAAACCCATTATATGATAAGTCTGGAGATGGATACAAATAAAATAATACTAATTAGGGTTCAAGCTCTATGATGATAGGAAATGAAGTAGAGAAAATAAGTTATGCATATAATATCAAGGGTTCCATCAAGAAATAAGAATGCAATCCACTAAAGGAGGACATAGAAAAACCATAAATAAATAAGAATCAATACGAATAATGAGAATTCATAGGAACATGGAAATAACAAACAACAATGAAGAAGACCCAAGAATAATATCATGATTTCATAAGAACAACAACAAATAGAAGACCACCCACACCCAAGTACCAAAATTTAATTTTTGGATTGTGTTATTCTTGCAATAATTGTTGGCGTAAAGACGTAAATTGTAGAGCCTATGAAAAGGGTAGAAACACCCAGGACATAAGTATCTATGAAAATACAAATAATTATTCTGAATACAATTATCCAAGAAAGACTCGTTATGTGTTTGAAAGAAATTATAAGAATTTTGGTGCTTTGAGTTATGAAATTGAATACAACAAATGTAACAATCTAGGACACATAGACATAAATTGAATAAGTGATTTGATAGTTTATTAAAGGGAAACTAGGTGTTAGCACTGAGAGTCATCCTCAGAATGCAAATGGGAGTCAACCCAGTACCCATCAAAATGTAAAGATAAGTTTAGTTTTAAATAGATAGGTTTGCAAGACTTTAAAGAAAGGAACAGACAACAAAAATCACTGCAGATCAGTGATAGACCATTGGGATATGGAGTCATAAACAGTCTTCTCATTGAAGGCATTTAAGATCCCTATCAGAAAAAATATTTGTATAATGATGAAGAGAAATATAAGAGAATACCATAAAGATGAATATTCGCTATGAAGATATCCTCTCTACGAATATAATTTAGATGTGTCTGAATAGTAAACAATGATAGATAGGAAAGCTTACAACAGATCCTCTATTGTATCAAGAATCTATCGATCAAAGGCAGATTTTAATCCCTAAAATCAACAATACATTCAAACAAGATGAAGAATAGAACTTAGATGTGTATAAACAATAAACATTGATAAATAGGAAAGATTACAACAGATCCTCTACTGAATCAGGAATCTATCAATCAAAGGCAAATTTTAATCCTTAAAATTAACAATTACATTCAGAAAAGATGAAGAATAGAACATAGAACATAGAAGAAAAATATGATGAAATGACTCATATGATTATTCAATAACAATATAATTTACAACTACATGCCCCTCTCGCTTACAAATTGAAATAGACAGTCATAAACATTTCTCAAAACTTCCTTTGGTCTTGGGCCGAACCCCCCTCCTTCAGGACATATCATTCATTTGATGTATTTATAATCAAAATAGTCGACATGTCTGGAGGCTTGGGAACCTCTTTTCTTTCATGTTCCTTCTGTCAAAAGGAAAATCTAGTCAATATGGGTGTGTAGGAGAAACTTCCCTCTACGATACTTCGGGCTGACAATTTGTTGTCTCCTCAACGAGATGCCCCATGCTTCCATTTAAGGGTGTAGTCAATTTTTCAACCACCAGTCCTTATTTAATTAATTGATTTCTCATTGGGATCAGGATGAGGCCTTATGCCTAGATTTTTGCCGTGCATTGATCTTAGATTGGGCTGTATATAAGCACATGATTGCGGAAGTTTCCAAGGGAGGTTTGGATCCACACCACTCCGCCCATGCAATCCACCACCATCTTCCATGTACCTCCTTATCTATACCGTGGTTTCGATTTCGGGACTGCTCTAAGATTTTAGTGCTCATGCACTTTATGCCCCTGCAACGAAGTGTGGCTGTCAATTTGGTCGTAACCTACGATCTGGGAAAGCATTTTTATTTTAGCACCATCGCTAAAATTTATCCACCTGCCAACTCCATAATCATTTTAACCATGTTTAGAGATAGAGCCAATTTTTTCACTTGGGAGCTTCGAATGCTGAGAAAGAATATGTCCCAGAGGACTATCTCCTGAATCTGACATGGTGGTCTGACGTGATTGTGATGTCACAACTACGAATGGATGAGCGCCATGTGTCTTCGAAACAAACTTTGGGCTTCAGGGACTTGGGATTGTGAAGCATGAAAAACTCCTAGAATGGTACGGGCTTGGAGTGATATTGAAACCTAATGCTATATGATGGCAAAACTACTGATGGATGTGTGGCATGAGTAGACATGGAAAACACCCGTGGAGTGGTAGGGATTGAAAGAACGTGGCAACTAGACATCACTTCGAGACTTTGGGAGTCAGAAAATTGTGAATGAGGGCATGAATATATCTTGAAGTTACTTTCTTTTAGTTGACGTGGAAACCTCTCATCACTTCGAGACTTCAGTACTTCGACACTTCGGGGCTTCCAGCTTCGAGATATTTTGAACGCAGGCATGGATATATACCAAAGTGACTTTCTTCCAATTGACATGGAAGCCTCTCGTTACTTCGGGACTTCRGGACRTTGGCACTTTGGGGCTTCTGTCTAGTTATTAATGCTTGSACAATTTTGAAACTATGAATGCACAKGAGCCRCTAATATGAACTGGACATGGGATCTCTGTCGTTGAAAATTGAACCTKCCTATTTGCGTGTATTTCAAGCCCAAAATGGACTGCCTTGAATCTTGCATTTTTTATGTAGGAGCATCGCTATCRAATTAACAAAAGAGAAGGTGGAAGYGAAATTGACACCTCAACACTTTGAAAGAACCAAACTGACTCTTAACCATCTTGGTAGCGGTGTGGAGATTTTTGAAGTTATCATAAATTAATTTAGTGTATGTAAGGTTGAGCCAYCGTTTGAACTGACGGATCATTGTAAATTCTTATACGRTTGTAATATATCACATGTGTAGGATATTAGACCTTATTAGTCATTAGGTTGCATTTAATAAAGTTGAGTAGGTAACCGCTAGAGGAGAAGATGATAGAACTTAAATAGGATGGAGAAAAGCTGGGAAGCAGTTTCGACGAGAGAATCTTTTTTTCATTGTATTGCCTGTAGGGGATAGTAATTGTAATTACTGTTTTTTTGAACTGAATAGAATAGAGGAAATTTATCTAATTGTACAGTGTTGAAACTCTTTTACTGTTGTTATGTGTTTTTTCGATATATGTTGTTCATGGTGAGTGAATGAATAATTGGATAAGTTTCAAGTGTTTCTCTTTTATAAGTTATGCAAGGAGTGCATACCGAATGCAAGGAATGTCTGTGAGAGAGTATTTCAACTTAAGGCTCAGAAGAGATAGCGTGGAACTTTTTTATGAAGAGTGTGCATATTAAGCGCAAGGAGTGTGTATGAGAAGTCTTTGATTTGGATAAAATGTTGGGGAAATAATCTGGGTTTTCTTGTAAGATAGTGAAGAGGTCAATTGCAAGGAGTGCACAAGACCAAAAATCTACTAAGTGTCAAAGAAATCCATTTGAGGAATTCAAAGTTCGAAGGAAGAACAAGTACAGAGGATTTATCAAGAGGAATCCTTCAGAAGAATAAATTTTGAAAGGTGGACAATATTAAGGGTTAATATCCATGCGGGAGGAACTAAACCAATTTAAATCGTTACATATTGGAGAATTCATGCACTGATTAGTCACGAGGATCTTTCAAAATTTCGTAAATTGAAAGATTGGAAGTGAAAATCTCTGATACACGAAGTCGCGAAGTAAATCTCAACCATTGGTTGCGGGAGAGATAAGGATTTTCAATTACCCATGGAGAACTCGGGGTTTGCAAGTTGGGATAAAGTGGTAAAGTTGTTGTCTAGATATCCAAAACCTGAAGTTTCGAAGTAGAAACAAGGATATGATCTAAGCTATTGATCATTGGTTAAGGAGAATCGTTGATCTCCACATGTGGGGACAACTTGCGATATCAGAAATCAGGATTTGGGAAGTGGAGTGTGTTAAATATTCTTGAAGGAAGGGATCTCATGAGATCATAGCCATTGGTTGTGGATCATTAAGGACCATTGATCTAATTTGAATATTTCATGAGTTCGGATATCAAGAAATCGTAGAAGAGCAGAGCGGGGATAAAATGAAGTACGAAGTCGCAAAGTGAGACGTCATGAGGCACTTTAGGATATAAGCCCAGGGTCATAGCCCAAGTTCATATTCAGAGAGGGACTAGTGTTGAAGAGCTAGCACCCAAAATCTAAGAAAATCATAAAGAGCACTTAGAAGGAATCGTGGGTGTCATATAACTTGTGGTAAAGGAAAAATGGGCCTAAGTGAATTGTTTCAAAGGACAAGTAAAGACCTGAAGAACTATTTCACTTCAATCTTGTGAAGATCCTAGACTGGGAGGTCGCGTAACCCTTTGGGGAGAAGGGGGGTTTGCACCAAGTGGTATCAGAGCCTAAAAAATATTGAAGTTGTATTCTGTGTGTTAGGAATAGTTGAAATAATGCCTCCAAGGATATGCATAGATCCACCTATAGTAAATCATGTTGTAGGAAGATAAATGAGGGATATTCGTGCAAGGTTGGAAGTAATGGAATCAATGCAAAGGAGAACACCTACCACTGGAGACGTCAATGATGCATAGAGTGAGGAAATAGAAGTACAGGGGAATATGCAGCCAAAGAACTCTTATTGAAAGTTGTTGTGAAGTTGGGAACTAGAGATAAAGTAGAAGTCCCAATGTATGAAGGTAACTTGGATGCTGAAGAGCTGTTGGATTGGATAAGGTCCATGGACAAGTATTTCGACTATGAAGATATCAATGAAGGAAGGAAGGTGAGACATGTTGTCACCGGATTAAAGGGACATGCAACACTGTGGTGGGATGAACTGTAGGCAGAGAGGAGAAGTAAAGGAAAAAAAATATAAATAATTGGGATTGAATGGTGGCCAAATTGAAATCTAAATTCATACCTAGGTATTACCAAATAAATCTATTCAGGAAGTTGCAAAACCTGAGACAGAGGAGTATGACAGTGAAAGAGTACACAATTTTTTTTTATAGGCTAGATATTAGGACTGGACAAAGGGATAAGGATGATGAAAAAGTTTCCAGGTATATAAATGGCTTGAGGTATGAAATCTAGGATGAGAATAGCATGATGACCGTAAGGATAGGGGAAGATGCTTATCATATTGCACTGAAGGCAGAAGAAAATTTGGCCATGAATCAGAGTCAATGAAACAGAAGCAGAGGTTCAAATAGAGGTAAGGAGATTTTCTATGATAAGGCACAGGAAACTAAGGATGAGAATGAGAAATCATATGGTCACTTTGAAAGGGGAGGAATTTTCCAAAGAAAACCATTTGGTGGGAGAAATTATTTTCCTCAAGGAAGAGGAAGAGGTAGATAAGGTGGAGTTAAATGTTATGCTTATGGAAATACAAGACACATGTCTTGGGAATTTCTTGAGAGGAATAAATAAGGAGGAGGAGAAGCACACATTTTTGAAGGCCTGAAGAACATGGAAGCAGAGGCAGCAGAAGGAGGACATAACCTTATGATGAGGAAAGTTTTTCTAAATATAGAGAAAGAAATAGAAGACTCAGATCAACAAATGAGGTTGTTCAAGACTGTTTGTAAAACAAAGGACAAAGTTTGCAAGATGATTATAGACAATGGGAGTACTGATAATTTAGTATCTACATAAATGGTGGAGAAGCTGGAACTAGAAACAATTGCACACCCAAGCCCGTATAAAGTATTGTGGTTGCAGAAAGGACATCAAGTAATGGTAAGTCAACAATGTAAAGTTGAATTTAAAATAAGAGGTTATAAAGATGAGATTTTGTGTGATGTAATTCCTATGGATGTTTTCCATATTTTTTGGGGGAGACCACGGAAGTTTGATAGGAACATCATTCATGATGGGAGGAAGAATACTTACACCCTGGATAAAAATGGTCGAAATCACATGTTGCTACCAATAGAAGAGAAGGAAAAAAAGAAAGAAGACAATACAATAATACCTATCATGAGTGGGAAGGAACTCTTGAAGGAGATCAAGGAAGATCGAGAAATGCAATTTGTTGTAGTGAGGAATCCAAGAGTTATCCTTACCAATACTTCCATGGATGATTTAGCTAAAGAAATCTAGGAATTGTTAGAGAATTTTTCTGACATAGTAGTGGATGAGTTACCTCTCTCATTACCACCCATTAGGAGTATCAACCACCATATCGACTTTATTCCAGGAGCCAGTTTACCAAGCAAAGAAGCATATAGGTTGACACCTCGGGAGAATGAAGAGGTTAAGAATCAAGTTTAAGAGTTTTTGGATAAAGGTTTAGTCAAAGAAAGTCTAAGCCCATGTGAAGTGCCAACTGTATTAAGTCCAAAGAAGGATGGAGGATGGAGAATGTGTATAGATTCCAGAGCCATCAATAAGATTACCATCAGGTATAGGTTTCCTTTAAATAGTATGGATGATTTAATGGATTGTTTGAGTGGAGCAAGATATTTTCAAAAATAGACTTGAAGAGTGGATATCATCAGATACGAATGAGAGAGGGAGATGAACGGAAGACAACATTCAAGAAAAATGAAGGGTTGTTTGAATGGCTAGTCATGCCATTTGGATTGACAAATTCTCCAAGAAAATTTATGAGGTTGATGAGTGAGGTACTAAAAGTATTCATAGGTAAATTTTTCATTGTATATTTGGATGATATATTAGTTTTTAGCAAAACAAAGGAAGAACATTTAAATCACTTGACATTAGTGATGAGGAGATTGCAGCAGGAAAAGTTGTTAATAAAATTGAAGATTTTTTTTTTATGAAGACATAACTCATATATTTGGGTTTTTTGATTTCTTCAAATGAATTGAATATGGATCCAAAGAAAGTGAGAACAACCAAAGAATGGTCGTCACCAAGGAGCATATTTGAGGTGAGAAGTTTCCATGGGTTAGCAAGTTTTTATAGAAAGTTTGTGAGAAATTTTAGTGTTATATGTGGACCCATAATGGACACTGTGAAAAAGAAACATAAGTCTTTTAATTGGACACAGGAGGCTGAGAAAAATTTGAGAGTGTTGAAAAAGAAGATAACAGAACAACGAATTCTGGTTTTACCANGCAATTTATTACTAGGCAAGAGAAGTTGAATCAGAGGCATGCTAAGTGGGTATAATTCATGCATAATTTTACTTTTGTCATTAAACATATTTCTGGAAGTGCTAATAAATTTGGAGATGCTTTGAGAAGGAGGAGTTTGGTTATACAGGAATTCTAAGTGAAGAACTTAGGGTTTGAACACCTTAAGGAAATGTACCAGGAAGATCCAAATTTTAAGGAGGCTTATGAAGAATATGAAAATCCTTTGTTGAGGGATAAAAATTCATGGGTAGAATATTTAATCTAGGATGGATTGTTGTCTAAGGGAAGTCAATTGTGCATACCAAGATGCTCAATGAGAGATAATTTGTTGAAAGAAAAACATAGTGGGGGTCTAGCCGGAAATTTCGGTCATGACAAAACATTTGTGCAACTGAATAGTTTGTATTATCGGCCAGGTATGAGGGCATATGTGAAGAAAGTTGTACACCAATGTAAGATTTTTCAACATTCCAAAGGGAATAGACAAAATACTGGTTTGTATCATCCATTGTCTATTATAGAAAGGCCTTGGGATGCAATTAGTATGGATTTTGTATTGGGATTACCTAGAAACTAGAAGGGAAGTGATTCCATATTTGTTGTGGCCGATAGATTTTCTAAAATGGCACATTTTATACCATGCCAGAAAACAAATGATGCTACACACATAGCCAATTTGTTTTTCAGAGAAGTTGTTAGACTACATGTATTGCCGAGAAGTATAGTCTCAGGTAGGGACACTAAGTTTGCAGAACACTTTTGGAGGACTCTGTGGAAGAGGCTAGGTACTAATTTATATTCTAGTTCAACATATCACCCTTAGACAGATAGAAAGACTGAAGTGGTGAACATGAGTCTGGGAGATTTGTTAAGGAGTTTAGTCACTAAACAAGGTGGTCAATGTGATCAAATTATGGCACATGCAAAATTTGCATTTAACAATTCAGTTAATAGGAGCACTGGGAAAAGTCCATTTGAGATAGTATATGGAAGAAAATCAAGAGGGATTGCAGAATTGAGAGAATTGAATCAAGATGAATTCAGGAGTGATGTAGAAGAAGATTTTTCTATAGAAATGCAAAGACTTAATGATCAAGTCACGAGGCAACTACATGATAGTAATAAAAAGTATAAGGATAGAGTTGATTAGAAAAGAAGGGAAGTTCAATTTGAAGTGGGAGATGAATTTTTATCTCATGTGAGAAAGGAAAGGTTTCCAAGAGGAACATATAATAAGTTAAAGATGAAAAATATAGGACCATGCAAGATCCTTAGAAAATTTGCAGCAAATGCTTATGAGATCGAATTGCTAGACAATGTTGGGATATCACCAATATTCAATGTTGAAGACCTGTATCCTTATAACAGAGATGATGCGGGAGAATTAGATGATCATGAAGATATTTAGTGGGAAGAACAGATGCCCACAGTAGAAAAACCTCAGATGGAGAAAATTTTAGAACAAAGAGTTGGAAGGAAAACCAGAAGAAAGATGTATCCTGAATATTTAGTGAAGTGGAAGGATCACCCAGTGGAAGATTCAAGTTGGGTAATGGAACCTAATATTTTGAAGAATGGAAAAACAATGCAAGAGCTCATGGACAAGAGTCCATGAATATTTTGGCCAGAGGAGTATGATGCAGGAGCATCGCTATCAAATTAAGAAAAGTGAAGGTAGAAGAGAAATTGACACCTCAACACTTTGAAAGAACCAAACCAACTCTTAACCAACTTGGTAGCGGTGTGGAGATTTTTGAATTTCTCGTTAATTAATTTAGTGTATGTAAATTCGGACCACTGTCTGAACTAATGGATCATTGTAAATCCTTACACGGCTTTAATATATTACAGGAGTAGGATATTAGCCCTTATTACTCATTAGGTTGTATTTAATTAAGTTGAGTAGGTAACCTCTAGAGTAGAAGATGATAGAACTTAGATAGGATGGAGAAGAGTTGGGAAGTGGTCTCAGCGAGAGAATCTTTTTTTCATTGTATTTCTTGTGTAACACTCTTTCATTTGAAGCTATAATGCCCTGATACCATACTATAATTCCCCCTTTCCATCATTCGAGCAAGCGCTACTTCATGGAATAACAATCTCATGCTTAATTATATATATATATATATGACATGCATTTAAAATAGGTTAAACACATTTAAACTAAGAGTGACCATAAGAATTACCGTTATTATAAATAATCAATGGCTTTAACATTAATTCATATTCACAACAGAGTACATGATAATTATAAATACACAGACATGCAGTAACATAATTGAAACGTCATCTGGTACTTATCTTTGAAAACGGTGGTAATTCCACCAACCAAGTGCAGGCCTTCCATGAACCTCCCAGCCTTAGACTGTGTTGCTCATCAATATTAGTAGTAGGTCACCCCCGAGATGGGACTAAGCTCCACCCAAAGGTAAGGAATCCTAGGCTAGGCTGAGGTTACAGGGAAAACACATGGGCACAAGGAAAGAATTCCCTGCCATGAACCACTCATACTCACTTCCCACAGACTCTCCTTCCCCACATGCCTATTCCACCCCAAGAGTATACACCTTCTCTGTCACCTAGATAGTCCTTCTCCTGTTAACCTACCTTGCCTTGGGTTTTAGCAACAGGTCGAACCGAAATTCTCTGAGCTCTGCGACAGCTACAGGGTTCCTTCCAAGAGCTCTCTCCTTCCTCAACACACTCTCTCACCTCGAGAGAGTCACTCACGGGTCAAGAAACCTATTCTTTCAACTTCAACCACCTCTCCCACTTGGAGAGAGTGTTGTATGACTGGCCAACAAGCCAAACAAGGTCAAACACTACACATCCACCACAATCAACAGGAATTTAGACATGAACACCCCCGGGCAGCAATAGACAGGTGCAACAGCATAACTCGGCTTAGAAGGGACAAGACACTTCTTTTTTCTCAATCCGACAACATAGGATAGACTCACGTTCTGGTTCTCAGGGATGTGTGACGAGTTTTCCACGTAGGGGTCGACTTAGACTTAACGATTCACAATTGAAGGGGCGTACTAGCCTTCCAGAAGAAAATATAGAAATAGGCCTTTTGTTTCAGAGTGAACGAGGGTATCTCTTGCAGATATTGGAGGAGTCCATGCTCATACGGTCAGGTAGAATGGAGGAGGAACCCCCAACATGACTCATCTCAGCCATTTTATTTTCATGCACCAGGGTTGACACTTCTCACTCATGCAACTACATGCATTCCTTCAACATCCGTTCCTTCCATATGGAAGTTGTTTGTCCTTCCAAAAGAACTTAGGATAAAACATATTATTCACATGTCTTTTGGAATAATATTAAAATATTATTCCCAAGGACCTAAGACCCTAGGCTCAACACTTAGTCCCTTTTTCCACCTTCCAGCCTCTAATCCCTTGCCCACTCTATGGAATCTTAGTCCCCCATCACTCATTCATCATGGTCGATTTGCACACAATGGTGTTTATATTTTATTATTGTTCCGCATAAATATAGGTACAAAATCAGGCTCTTAGCCTTCAACACTTAGGCTCTCTAGCCTAACAATCACATAATCCCACTAGCTTATATAAAATGATCTCACCAGCCTATAAAACATATTTACAAGTCATTTCATAAACAAGATTTACAATAGGGCTCGGCCTTGGGGACATTACAATCCCCCTCCCCTTATTTCKGCACTATCCTTAGTGCAACTTTACACTGCATCTGYAAGCTTTTCAAAATTTTCAAAAAGATGTGGGTACTCTACCTGCATAACATCTTCATGCTCCCATGTCACATCCTCAGGACTGTACCAGGTTCATTGAACCTTTACAAKMTYTATGGCTCGATTTTGGAGCTATTTTCTTTTCCTRTCCAATATGCGCACAKGATGCACTTGCAGGACACCTTCTGGTTCCACCTGAATCACATTCCAATCGATAACATGATTAGCATCATGTATATATTTCTTAAGCAGTGAAACATGAAACACATTATGTATAGTCATAGATGCAGGTAATGCAAGAATGTATGCAACTGGCCCAATCCTTTCTAGGATTTCAAAAGGCCCATAGTATCTTGCTGCCAACTTGGCGCAACTTCCTAGCTTCAGGGAACTCCTGTTAGTTTTCACTTTCAGGAAAACATGATCACCCACTTTGAATTCTCTATGGGTTATGTTCTTATCAGCATAAATTTTCTATCTGTCCTGGGCAGCTTTCAAATTCTGTTTAATTCTTATAATTTGGTCTTCCATCCCTTTGAGCAACTCTGGCCCAACTACTACTATGTCAGCTAGATTATCCCAGCTTACTGGAGTGTTTCACTTTCTTCCATAAAGTGCTTCAAATGGTCTCATCTTCAATGATGCATGATACCCATTATTGTAGGTGAATTCTACCAAATGCAGGTAGTCTTCCCATCTTGATGGTTTTTCCATCACGTACATTCTTAGCATGTCTTCTATTACTTTGTTCACCCTCTTTGTCTATCCATCAGACTCAGGATGATACACTGTACTAAAATTCAGATTCGTTTCAAATCCTTTGAACAATCATTTCCAGAAATTGGAGGTGAATTTCGGGTCCCTTTCAGACATAATTTTCTTAAGAATTTCATGCAAGTGTACCAGTTCTTTTAATAAGATATCAACAACATCTGTTGCCTTGTGTGTGGTTTACAGTGCAATAAAATGGACAACTTTTGTAAGCTTGTCCACCACCACCATGATCAAATCATGCTGCTTGATTGTTCTGGGAAATCCTATAATAAAATCCATCGTCACCACTTCCCACTTCCACTCAGGAATGGGTAAAGGTTGCAGCAACCCTGCTGGGGTCCTATGCTCAGCCTTAACTTTCTGGCACTCCATACATCTGGCGATGTATTCAACAATCTCTCTCTTCATACCTAGCCAAAAATAATGGCTCTTGATTGCTACCACAATCTTCTGATATCCTAGATGTCCATCATAAGTCACTTTATGCATTTCTTTTAGAATCACAAGTCTCAAATCCTAGAAATTGGGTACATACACTCTATTTTTGTATAGAAGTATTCCATCAGCTCCCAAGGTGTAACTTTCCTCTTTCTGTGGTCTCTCACGCTACTGTATCTTTTCTACTAACTCTCTGTACTGCAAATCGACACTTGCAGCTTCCAAAATTCTATCCTTAATATATGTCTTGTACATGCTAATGGTTGTAGCATGCAATTCATGCACCTTTATGCTGAGTGCATCAACCACCTTGTTTTCCTTCCCTTTGATATGCTTGATATCAAAGTCGTATTCACACAGAAAATCCAGCCACCTGCTTTGTCTAACATTTAAGGTTGGCTGATCAAACAAATATTCCAGGTCATTGTGTTCTATTCTCAATTCAAATCTTCTTCCCATGAGGTAATGTCTCCATTTCCTTAGAGCATGGATGATTGCTGCCAGCTCCAAATCGTGAGTGGCATAATTATTTTCATGCTCTTTCAATTTCCTGGACTCATAACAGATTACAAATCCATCTTGGATGAGAACTCCTCCCAACCCTTCCTTACATGCATCTGTGCACACCATGAAATCCATATTTGGATTTGCAATTCTCAGGATTGGAGCACTAGTTAACAATTGCTTTAATCATTGGAAACTCTCTTCACACTCTTCAGTCCACTGAAACTTTTTCTCCTTCCTTTGCAAGGAAGTGATAGGGTGAGCTATCTTTGAGAACCTTGCAATAAACCTTCTATAATAGCCCGCCAGACCCATAAAGGGTCTAACTTCTATCACATTCCTTGGAACTGACCATTCTTAGATGGCCTCAACCTTCTCAGGATCTACAATGATCCCTTCTTCTGAAATAATATGTCCCAAGTAATTGATCTGTCTTTGATAAAATGAGCATTTGCTCAACTTTGCATACAACTAGTGTTCTGTCAACACTTGCAGCACCATCCTCAGGTGTTGTTCATGCTCTTCCTCTGACTTCGAATGCACCAAGATGTCATCCAGGAAGACTATGAAAAACTTGTCTAAATAGTTCCTGAAGACACCATTCATCAAGCACATAAAAATAGCAAGTGCGTTTGACAGTCCAAATGGCACCATTGTGAACTCGTAATGATCGAACCTTGTTCTAAAGGCAGTCTTGCTGATATCCTCATTCTTTATTCATACCTAGTGATATCCTGATCTGAGATATATCTTCAAATATATTTTCACACCCTTTAGTTGATCAAAAATATCATCGATCCTCGGCAGAGGATACTTGTTCTTGACAGTTACCTTGTTCAACTACCGGAAATCAATGCACAACCTCAACGTCCCATCCTTCTTCTTCATGAACAGGACTAGGGCACCCCAAGGTGACACACTGGGGTGAATGTACCCCTTCTTTAGAATCTCTTCGAGCTACAATTGCAACTCTTTCAGCTCTGGCATACTCATTCTATAAGGAGCTTTAGACACCAAAGCTGCTCCATGCATCAAATTTATAGAAACATCGATGTCTCTCTTCGGAGGTAGTCCAGGTACCTCCTGAAATACATCCTTGAACTCTGTGAGTACCTCATGGTCTCTAATATTTGAGACTTCATCTCTGGATGCTTCCTCCACATGGGCTGCAAATAGTTGACAACCTTTCCTGTAACACTTCAACTGCATGGTTGAGATTTCTCTAACAACCATAGCTCTAGGAATTCCTTAGACTGTTTTCTGATTTCCCTCCTCATCTAGGCATGTAAACCTCTTGTTATGAAAGTCCAGGAGGGCATGGTGTTGGTCCAACTAGTCCATCCCAATTAAGCAGTCATAAGATCCTAAAGGTAGAATATTCAATTCAGCCTTCGTGCTCAATCCTTTCATGTCCACAGGACAGGAATTCACCAACTCAACGATTTTCCTCTTGGTTCCTGTAGCCAACTACACTAACCAAGAATTTTCATGTTTTCTTCTTGATAAATGCAAAATTTCCACCACCCTAGGATCCACATAACTATGGATAGCTCTTGAATCGATTAAAATAATAAATGGTCTCTTGTTAATCATACCTTCCACTTCAATCATGTGTGATTGAAATTCATCTTGTTTGTTGTCTAGGGATGCATAGATCCTTGGCATCCTGTTGCCCATATCCTCCACTGTTTCATCTTGCTAAAAATTGTGGATAGTTCTCACTTTATCTTTTCTGTGGGGGTAGTCCCTTTACTTATGGTTCCCTTTACAACCCCAACACTCCATAGGTGGCGGTCTGGGCATTTGCTCACCCACTTCAACCTTCCTAGGCTCTCTGAAATATGGTTGTCCTTGAGGACTGTTTCTGAAAAAGGGAGGCTTGTTTCCCTTCTGCCTCTTCTCTTTCCCGAACTGATCCAGGTGGATATTGGTGGCCACCCTCCTTTTTCGACTGGCTCAAAATATTTTTCTGGCAATTTTGGCAATTTACTATTTTTAGCAGGTTTAACTTCCGGGGCCATTTAGAGGGCCTAAATGAAGGTTTTTTGAGATCGGGGTGCTCAATGATATCTGAAGGCATGATTGATCCCCCAAAATTAATCTCCTCGATGATACCTTTCCAATGAGCTATCACACGCCTAAAACGGAGATCGTATGCAAAAGTTACGACCCCGGGAAGTTGATGTACTAACTTACCCAA
>JZKD02S1620965.1:0-17282 GCA_000966675.3 Picea glauca
TGTAATCATTAAGGGAGGGTGTTAGAATTAATGATTAATTTAGGGATTGGTTTGGAGTTGGTTGAAGATTTGTAGGAGTTGTTGAGATATTCTCTCAACCTATCCCTCCATGAGTGGAATCAGTTGGATCTGAATCCAACTATATATATGTGTACTGTGTTATGTTTAAGATAGCAATATAATATTATTTGTGTGTAATTTTCGTGTTATGGTTGATCTCTTAAATTCTGTCAGATTCTTTACACGGTTAACCGGCTAACAAGCAAATTTTGTTTGACGACAGTTGCTAGAGGTTCCAGAATATGCCTCTTTTACTGTGATAAGAACAAATTCTATAAATGCCCCGCGGAAAACCGAATTATTTACTAAAAATTCACAAAAACTTGCGCGGAGGACAAAATGCAGGCAATTTCAAGACAAAAATACCAGAAACTTCTATCAAAAATACCAGAAAGGTTTCAGAGTATGATTTATCACTTTGTAGGCCAGATTTGCAGGAACTCTGCTTAAATGTGATCAAATTCCGTCAAATTTTTAGTATTCTCTTCCACAAATTACTCAAACTCCGCTAGATCTTTGTTATAAAGAAGAGCAAAGTCGTTTCGCCTGTAATTTGCTCACGTTTGACTCAAGATAGCGCAAATTTAGTTCAAAATACTTGGATCGACCCTAACTTTTCCAAGAGAAGGAAAAATAAAACTGAGAGAACTTAATTGCTTTAACAGAGACATTAGTGGTCGTTAGTGCAAGTTATCTGAAATTGTCAACGCAAGTTTGCAAGTACATCCAATGAATTAATGTCGATGCTTTCATTTGCAGTATATCTCATCTAGTATTTTTTCATGGCTTCTGCAGCTATTCATTTGTTGACAATTACGAGTGTAACATCTGGATAGAACTTAGTAGTAATTTACGGAGGGAAATTAGCAGTAATTTACCAATACAGTCTTTGGATTGCGATATCCAAATAATTAGAGATCACCATGGAAGTTTCAGATGCATTCTCAACCAGCATTTCCGGAAATTTTTCTGTTGGATATCCCAGCGATCCCAGTGATCTAATCCACGAACAGCGATCAACTATATCAACGACAGCCCGTGGAGAATCAACCCCCGGACGATCCTCCTCCTTCTCGATTTACCGTTGGAGGTTACAAATGGGCGAACTTCAGATTGTCTGATCTGGGCGCACCACGATCGCAGGTCACACAACCTCTCCACGGTCGCAGGTCGTCGCGCAGCCTCTCCATGTCGATCCTGAGCGAGCAGCTCTCCTCTACACAGGCGCGATCCGATCTTCCAGAAGGTCCGGGAAGGAATTTCGTTCTGAAAATTTGCAGAACTCAAGCGCTTCCTCACTGAAGAGCAGCGATTGGCTCCTCACTCTCGCTCTGATACCAACTTGAAAATAAGACTAATGAAATCGAACCGATTGCTCTCAGCACCTGGAGTCCATTAAAGGCAAAGCAACGCGGAATACAATATATGATGATATTCGGTTTAGATGGTTGAAATCATTATCCAGTTTAAAGTTTATAGAAGTACGCAACTAATCTTATTTATTTCTAAGTATAAAATTAATGAAATTTAAAATGAGATAAAAAAAAATATAAGAAAATGCATTTATTATGAAATAGAGGAAGTTAGTTAAAACTCATAATAACAAAGAGTTTATAATATAGGTATATATAAGCATGAATACATGGATATCACTTTGAGAGTATTAATGTAAAGATTTCCAAGCATCCCAACGAAATTTAGTTGAAGAAAGCGCAAATCATCATCCAACGGAATTTAATTGGCGAAAGTGCAAATCATCATTTTTGTCGATATATTTTTCACTTCACGTGCTTAAATTGTGGTGTAAGTTTACCAAAACCTATTTTTAAATTAATATAGTCAGTAATAATAAGTATAGTCAATAAGTGATAAGTATAGTAGGTTCGTGTAGAAATTTCAATAACAATGTAAATTCTGAAATTTTATTTTATTTGGTTTTTCAAATCTATTCTATGTGAACTTTCAGTTTTAACATGGATGTGTAATATTAAATTACAGTGGTAATATTTCAGTTCTCTTCCATTCAATTTCACTTAGTAACCTTGAAAATAAAAACCATATAAGTATATTTCAATATCATGATGTTAGAAACCTTGGGACACACTTAACAAGGCATATAATAGATTTGATTTCTCTTGTTACATCATAATATAACAATAACAATAAATATGATGTTTTATCTTCTAGATATCTATCAAATCATATAATTAATTCATCTATATGTTATGTCAAATTAATACCAAAAATAAGTGTAAGATTTACCCAATTAAGAAGATAACATAAGAAAAAATCAAATCTACAAGTACATAATATTTGGACAACTAGAAATTTCATATATATATATATATATATATATATATAAGATGAAGAACAAGCACATACCACAATTGTATCACAAAGCTAGTATAAATTAAGCTCTCCAAATCCTAGCAAGGGAAACCTTAGCAAAACCTTAGCCACCAACTCCTCCTAGCTACAAATCACTCCCAACCAATGCTGGTCAATCCACTAAAAATCCTCAAGAAGCTAGCACAAACATTGACAAGTCCTCCTTGCCAAATTACAATAAGCTTATATCACATAATCTTTCCCCACTAGAAGTGTCATCTTCCTTAATCTTTACAAACCCCAACCATGTTGCATGACACAAGTACATGACAAGACAACTCTAGTGCTAGCATCAAAATATACATGTACATCCTAGGGTTCGATTCCTCAAACAATAGATCTTCAACTCTTGCAACATCACAAGCACCAAGACCTCCATCGAACATCAAGGATATAATAATAGAGTCTTCTTCCAAGCAAGGCATCACATCAAGATCAAATCCCATCAAGCTAATGTTTCCATGATCTTTCCCTTATTGAAATTTCTCCTACTCAACACCCAAAAATTATCTCAAAACAAAATCACTTTGTCTACTAAAAACACAGTTGAGTAATCAACTAAACATGCAGCAGAAGAATTAATAAGGAAACCAAATCAAGTACACATAAACACCAATATTTTTTAGTAGATACCCCTGGAAAAAACCCCGGAAGGAAAAACAGTGCTAAGAATGATTTTATTATACTAAAATCATGGCTCTGGTAACAGGGATAATGGCCCACTAAGATAAATACAAATGAAAAATATCATGGCAAGGTCTGACCTGTTGTACGACCAGTTCTCGCATGCTTTTCGAGGAATACATGATTCACCTTATTTTAAATCGTGTATATACACAAATGTCTACACTATGAATCGTGTATCCATATAAAAAACTTGTATGGCAAGATCTGTATGATCTGACACTCTCCTGTGGCTTCCTCAGACTAAAACCCACATGTGTAAGCCTCTATTCTCTTCTCCTTGACCTGATCTGTAGATGGAAATCCTTCTCCTTTCCTATACAAGATCTCAAGTCCTTCTTGATCCAAGCTCTCAAGTATCAAGTCTCCTTGAGTTTTTCGAGTGTCTTTCTCCTTCACTCTAGTCTTTATTTTATAATCGTGAGTTATAATTTGTTTCTAATCTCACTTGAGATTTAGAATTACATGATAAAATTGCATGCATGCTAAATATTAGGACTTTCTAAAATAGCTCAATTAACTAATTACATAATTAATTAACAAAATAAATTTACTTTAATAATTCCCTTAATTAAAATAAATTCAAGAGTAGAAGACTTTGGATGATTTCGACATGTCTAGACACATAGATCTATGTGGAAATATTTTTCTGATGCTACCACTAACATCAACACTCCCTCATAGCGAGGAAGGTATTCTACACCACTCCAAGTCTGTCTTTGAATAACACAACCTTCCCTTTCTCCAAGGGCTTGGTCAAAATATCTGCAATCAGCTCATCTATGGAAATATACTAAATCTTCATTGATCCCTTCTAGATCATATCCCGAATGAAGTGATATATGATCTCAATATGCTTGGACCTATCATGGAATACTATATTCTCAAAGAGTTTGATACAACTTTGATTATCGCAGTATATCATCGTAGGCTCCAACTCATGACCAAATAAACTTGTAAGAAATTTATGAAGCCAAATGGCTTCATAGCTAGCCAAATAAACCTGTAAGCAATTTATGAAGCCAAATGGCTTCACAGCTAGCCATACTCGTTGCCATCTACTATGTATCTACTAAACGGAATGCTACAAAAGTCTACTTCTTGTTGAACCAAGTAATCATTGTTGATCCCAAGCTAAAGAAACACCCTGAGTGATTTTTTTGTCTACTGCAATGTCTTCCCAATCTGAGTCTGTATATCCTTGCAACTCCACTCCATCCCCTCCAAGATATATCAATCCATACTCCATTATACCTCTCAAGTACCTAAGCACATGCTTTGTTGCAATCCAATGTACCTACTTTGGCTCTACCATGAACTGAATCAAGGTGTTCAAAACAAAAAAAACTATTTGGCCTGGTGTTGACCAAATACATCAAGCACCCTATCAACTTCCTATATATCTCAGGATCCACCAACTATGAATCTGAAGTGATTACCTTCTTCAGATTGGTAATCATAGGTGTAGCCATTGGTTTACATTCCTCCATCTTGAATCTCCTCAATATCTCTACTGCATGCTTCCCTTGTCTAGGGAAGATCTCTCTTGATACATGCCATACCTCTAACCCCAAGAAATAATGCATCAAGACAATTTTCTTCATCTTGAACTCAGTAGACAAATCTTCTTTGCACCCTGCAATAATCTCCTCTACACCTGTGAGAAATAAATCATCAATGTACATAACCAATATGAGAGGATCCTCTCCAACAAGTATGAATTACAAGTTAGGATCCACCTCACTCTTGGTGAATCCCATACTCTACAAGTATCCATCGATCCTGGAATATCATGCCCTGGGTTCCTGTTTGAGTTCACACAAGGATTTCTTAATCCTACACACATGAGACTCCCTCCCATGTACCTCAAATCCCTAAGGTTTCTCTACGTATACTTCCTCCTCAATGATCCTATTGAGGAACATTGTTTTCACATCCCTCTAATGAATCCTCCACCTCATAATTGAAGCAATAGAAATAAAAACTCAAATAGAAGCATACTTAGGGAATGGAGAAAATGTCTCCTCGTAGTCCACTACCTCTTTCTAGGAGAACCCTGTTGCCACAAATCTCACCTTGAACTTCTCTATGCTACCATATGCAACATGCTTGATCTTGTAGAGCCACCTGGAACTCGCAATTGACTTCCCCTCTAGTCTCGAAACTATGTCCCAGACATCATTCCTCATAATAGAGATGTACTCCTCTACCATGGCATCCTGTCATACCTGCTAATATGTTGCCTCCTCAAAACTAGAAGGCTCAACATCAATTATTCTACTCATAGGTGCCATATAGTTTGGAAACTTCTTTGGAGGAAACACTCTCCAACCACACTCCTAGGATCCTCACCAACATCCCTCAATGTTTGTACTAGCCACCTTGGGTCTCCTGACATGACTAGAAGGGGGCAAATCCTCCTCCCCACTTGAGGAATAAACTATTGACTTCCACTCATCCTTTGGAGCATGTTGTTCCTCGTCCTCTATCACTATTGATGACTCTTGAGTACTCCTAGATACTAAGTTCTCCTCAAACTTAACATATTTTCTCATAATTGTCTTCCTCTGCACTGGAATGTAGAACCTGTAAGGCTTTGAGGTCTCGTTGTACCCAAAAAATATACCCTTTAGCCCTGAAGGCTCCAACTTCGTCCTCTTCTCCACTGGAACATGAATGTAAATTGGACTATCAAAGATCCTCAAATGTTCTATCTCTGGCTTCACCCCTGAGAATTCCTCCTACAAAGTAGTTTCCCCTGATATCCTGTGAGGAATCCGTTATGCACATACATAATCGTATTACATGCCTCTACCCACAAAAACATGGTTAACTCATGATCATGTATCATAGCCTTGGAAAAACCAATGATGGATCAATTATTTCTCTCTACAACCCCATTTTGTTGAGGATTGTATGATCCCGTCAACTCCCTCTTGATCCCTTCATTCTTGCATAAATCCTTGAAGTCATTGGAGGTGTAGACATCAAGACCTTGGTAGTATTACCTATATAGTTCTCTACCTCAACCCTAATCTCCTGAAACTGACTGAAGACCTCATCCTTGGTATTCATAAATAAGATTTAGGTTTTCCTAGAAAAATCAATAATAAATGTCGCATAGTATGACGATCCCTATAATGATGTTGTTGACATCGACCCACTCACATATAAGTTAATAAGATCCAATATACCTTTGGACCTACTCTCGCTACTCGAAAAAGTAGCCTTGGCATTCTTTATAAGTGCACACCCTCTACACATTGCCTGTTGCACAATCCTGAACTCTAGAAGACCTGTAACAATCCCCCTCAGAATCGACAATGCCCAGTAATGTAGGTGTCTTAACATGTTATGCCACAAATCACATATGTTATCATTGTCGTGTACCAAATCCTGAAAAGGCTTTCCCTGCAACCTGTATAAAGTCCCTTCTTGATCCAAAATGGATCCAGGAAGGCCAAAATTTTAAATTTCTCGGATTTGGATGAAAACAATTCCATCGTGTAGGGCTCATTGTTTTGATTCGGGAAGTATGTTTTTTTTTAAATGGACATTGTATGGCGAAGTTATCACGATTTTGAATTTTTCCCAAACAGGAAAAAAAAATTCAAAGTCAATAGTCAACAGTTTGTACTATTGACGTCAGCAGTACATCATCGTGACATGGAAGATGACGTCAACATGAAATCATGATGATATCATCATGCTAACATGGCATCACCAGAGCGTGACATGTGTCAGACATTTTTGGTGTTTTTAGGGATGAGTTGGCACAGCACGGATTCGACACGTGGCACTGTACGAAAGTGACATGTGGCGGTACGGACGTGACATGGGCTAGTGAAAGAAAGACACGTGGAATTACGGAAGGATGCATGGTATTGATGTGGTGACATGTGGCATACTTCGGGCATGACACGTGGCAGATAAGTTGATTGTGCAAGTGAGTTGGTAGGGTGACTGTGCAAGTGACTGGACTATACAATGGAAATCAAAGGGTGACACGTGGCCTAATCACAGGGTGCCATGTGGCACCCCGGATGAGGCCAATAAGGCCTGGTCAAAAATTGTGTTTCACCTCCGGTGGATGCAAACACATGACCTCTGCACTAACCAACAAACTAACCACCATGCGTTAACCGGTTGAGATACGTTGTGGCTTGTTAAACCATGTGGAAAAAAAGATATATAAGTTGGAGTTAGCGCAGGTTTTGGGGTTAGCACCCGGTCGGTAGGCCTGTCGACGAAGGCGCAGGATTCTTGCACCTTCCATATGACCAGGACCGAGGACCTTGGGAGGGAGCCTAGCTGTTTATCCTAGGCGTTGGCCACATGGCCATTCATACGACCAAGAGCATGGAAAAAAGGGGATGGCACACATTTTTTCAACTTAATCTGGACAATCATGTGCTAGCTCTATGTTCTTTCTATCTGTCTCATTGTGAAACACAATCTACACATTCATGTGTTAGCTCTATGTGCTTTCTATCTGTCTCACTACCTGGGAGTATGTCCTCTCCTCTTTCTGGAACTGGGACTTTGCACTTGCAACTGATCTGAAGTTGAGAATGACTTGCTTCATTCTCATTGTGGCTACTGAAATCTATGAGTAAATCCTATATTCTATCACAAAGACAACTTCATCTGAAACTGAGAGTGGCTCAATAACTAATACTGAAGGTATCTCTTATTCTTTCATGGAGGAAACTCTATCTTTTATCGTAGTCATGTCTCCATGACCTAACTAATGTACTGCACCAATTGCCACTCAAATTGTAAATATGGGGATTGCTCCACCTACATCTCATACTATATATGAATCATGGTTGTTCTAGTTGTCTTCATGAATACTAGAACCATTTCTTCAATAACTGGAGTAAGTGTCTCATCATAGTCTTCTTCTTCTTGCTGGGAGAATCCTATGGACACACATCAGGATTTGTACATCTGCACCATGCTTGATCTGTTAGATCAATCTTGGAATTCAACACTGACTTATCTTCTAGTCTCACAGAGAAATACAGATCCTAGTCTTTCTGACTGGCTTCCTTCTTTGTCATTGAAACAAGGGAATCTTCCCAGGAGATTTCATATCTCCTAAAAGTTTATGAAGCTATGATATGGTCTTTTCATGGCATATGTCTCCCAATCCTGGAAGTTGTCTCTTCATCTGATCCTTTCTGAGATTAGGCTTACTCTTGATTTTTCCTGAGTCTACAAGGACTTGATCATGTATTATGGGGTATACTTGGTGTTGAATAACAAGTCTAAATATGAAAAGATTCAAGTGAATTTTGCTTCTTGTCAAGGTGTCTTCATTATCCTTTGAAAAAGTCTATTGTGAGTTCTTGTTCTAATGTTCGGTCATGTTTGGAGCCTTTTAATCCTTACAATCAATCTCCATATGAGATACTATGGATCTCAAAAGATAGCTTCTTCTTCATCTTCTTTGGTACATGAATGTATATGGTTATGTACATAGTCTGCTTCATGTCTCATTTAATATGTTTCCTCCTGCAACCTTCACTACAGATTCCTTAGGGTTATCACCTGTGACCTGAAACAAGGTCAACAAANATCAAAGGGTGACACGTGGCCTAATCACAGGGTGCCATGTGGCACCCCGGATGAGGCTAATAAGGCCTGGTCAAAAATTGTGTTTCACCTCCGGTGGATGCAAACACATGACCTCTGCACTAACCAACGAACTAACCACCATGCGTTAACTGGTTGAGATACGTTGTTGCTTGTTAAACCATGTGGAAAAAAAGATATATAAGTTGGAGTTAGCGCAGGTTTTGGGGTTAGCACCCGGTCGGTAGGCCTATCGACCAAGGCGCAGGATTCTTGCACCTTCCATATGACCAGGACCGAGGACCTTGGGAGGGAGCCTAGCTATTTATCCTAGGCGTTGGCCACATGGCCATTCATACGACCAAGAGCATGGAAAAAAGGGGATGGCACACATTTTTTCAACTTAATCTAGACAATCATGTGCTAGCTCTATGTCCTTTCTATCTGTCTCATTGTGCAACTCAATCTACACATTCATGTGCTAGCTCTATGTGCTTTCTATCTGTCTCACTACCTGAGAGTATGTCCTCTCCTCTTTCTGAAACTGGGACTTTGCACTTGCAACTGATCTGAAGTTGAGAATGACTTGCTTCATTCTCATTGTGGCTACTGAAATCTATGAGTAAATCCTATATTCTATCACAAAGACAACTTCATCTGAAACTGAGAGTGGCTCAATAACTAATACTGAAGGTATCTCTTATTCTTTCATGGAGGAAACTCTATCTTTTATCGTAGTCATGTCTCCATGACCTAACTAATGTACTGCACCAATTGCCACTCAAATTGTAAATATGGGGATTGCTCCACCTACATCTCATACTATATATGAATCATGGTTGTTCTAGTTGTCTTCATGAATACTAGAACCATTTCTTCAATAACTGGAGTAAGTGTCTCATCATAGTCTTCTTCTTCTTGCTGGGAGAATCCTATGGACACACATCAGGATTTGTACATCTGCACCATGCTTGATCTGTTAGATCAATCTTGGAATTCAACACTGACTTATCTTCTAGTCTCACAGAGAAATACAGATCCTAGTCTTTCTGACTGGCTTCCTTCTTTGTCATTGAAACAAGGGAATCTTCCCAGGAGATTTCATATCTCCTAAAAGTTTATGAAGCTATGATATGGTCTTTTCATGGCATATGTCTCCCAATCCTGGAAGTTGTCTCTTCATCTGATCCTTTCTGAGATTAGGCTTACTCTTGATTTTTCCTGAGTCTACAAGGACTTGATCATGTATTATGGGGTATACTTGGTGTTGAATAACAAGTCTAAATATGAAAAGATTCAAGTGAATTTTGCTTCTTGTCAAGGTGTCTTCATTATCCTTTGAAAAAGTCTATTGTGAGTTCTTGTTCTAATGTTCGGTCATGTTTGGAGCCTTTTAATCCTTACAATCAATCTCCATATGAGATACTATGGATCTCAAAAGATAGCTTCTTCTTCATCTTCTTTGGTACATGAATGTATATGGTTATGTACATAGTCTGCTTCATGTCTCATTTAATATGTTTCCTCCTGCAACCTTCACTACAGATTCCTTAGGGTTATCACCTGTGACCTGAAACAAGGTCAACAAAACAACAAGCAAGAATAATACTCTTTTGATAATAGTAAATAAAACGATAGCACAAATAATCATCATAGTAGCTCTTTTAGAGATATCACTTGTGACATGTCTTAAATAAAGATCAAAAGTAAGAAACACAATACGAAATGAGATCAACACTCTTCTAGTGTTGTTATCAAATATTCATCCATGGTAACCTGGAACCAACACAAGAAGTTTCTCCTAGAGGAGATTTTAGTTGTATCTGGTAAATGATTACATTAAGCATTTATCTCAATATGCTCACATGCTACCAAGTATAATACTTTTCAAATATTGTTACCTCAACTATAGTGTTTACTTGTAAAGGGGTAGTTATCAACTTGTCATGTGCAACTTTGAATCTTATCAACTTAATTAATCAAACCTGGAACCTGGAGCCTTGTCCTCAAGAATGAGTGTGTTATTTTTCTTCCAAGTCTCCTTCACTCAAGATGATGAGTGCTTTCTTCAACCTGTATTTTTTACTAAGACAATATGTGATCTTGACAGAAAGTTGGGTTAGAGGATAAACTCTATGATCTCAACTTTAATCAATCTAATACTTTGAATTTAATTTTGACCAAAGGTTAGTATGATGATCATAACTTCAACATGCAACCTAGATTAAAATAATGTCATAACAAATAGATGCATATCAGAATAATCAAACCTGGGTTGCATTATTCCTCTGAATGTCTTTGATCTTGAGATCCTTCTGGATCTATGGCAAGAGATCCCTTCTCCTATAAATACCCTTTAAATCTTAACAGTTTAAACATATGTGAATACATACCTGTGATAGTATTTGCAGGTAGTGGAACCATCTGGTAGAAACGGTAATAATTACCAACTCTTAAAAACTTCAAGGGTGACTACAACTGATACTGCAAATGCAATAGGTACTACAACTAATTCTGCAACTGCAACTTAGGGTTTTATGAGGAAACCCTAATTTTTCAAACTTCAAATTTTGAAATTTTGATCTAGAGACTAGATGCATTGGGCTGAGGCAAGTTTGTTGGAGCTGTTAGATTTCAAAAATTTCAAGTTTTTCCCCTTGAAACTTGACCTGCGGAAATCTGGACTAGTACTTCTGGTATTGTTTCTGGTTTTCTGGTATCAGTCAAAACTAGGGTTTGACTTTTTGGAGTATCTGACCACTAAAAAGGTGCGATCAAGGTGCCAAAGAGTTCCCTAGACTAGGGCACACTTTTCTAGATGGTTTTTAGGTTGATATTCCTCTTCAACAAAAATCCCTAATTTTCTTATATGACATTAGTGACGTTTTTCTTTATCCAGTGAAATATGATCTCTTCAGCTTAGCTCTGAAACCATGTTAAGTTTTTAGCTATTATTAGGTTTCTTTTCAATTTACTAGATAACAATAGCATAGGTAGGATCACTGAGAGAAACACAATCACAAGATACACAACACTTATCTTGGGAAACCTTCATGGGGGAGAAAACCCAACAAAAATTCCTTTATATAGATAGCTAATACAATGGCAAGACAATAAAACAAAACACTAGAGAATATCCAACACTGAACAATGCGCATATCTCTTCCTTCTTCTCCCAATTGTAGCTCTCCAAACTTGCGCACTTGATGAGTGAATGAGTGAGTGAGATAATGAGGCATTGGCTTCCTTTATTTATACAAATTGTCAAGTGATGAAAAGGTGTCTCTTCACTGGGCAGGGCCGACTTGTCTTCTTAGTGGTTAAAACCACTTTAATTAAGACTGGGGGCCGACTTCTTAATTTGCATAATACAATTAGGGTTTGACCAATCTGCAAAAGGGGATTTGGTCAATTACAATGCTTGACATGATCAATCCACAAAAGGGGATTGATCTATTTAATAATGACTCAATAATAAATAGAATACTCTTTGTAGTTACAATATTTCAACAAAAAATAGATCATTAGATGAAGTCAAGTTGCTCGAGGTTTATTCGGGTAATCTCACTTTGGGAGAATTGAGAATTGGAAACGATTAAACCAAAGTCCCAAGTGTCCAATTGAATCTAGACCATTTATCTAGAACTGATCATAGTCATTAGATCAAGAATTCACGAGATCTTGAAATAGCCGAAATCCTGACAACCGTTGGATTGTGTTAGGATTTTCGCATCAAAGATGGACCGTTAGATGAAGTCAAGTTGCTCGAGTTTTATTCAGGGAATCTCACTTTAGGAGAATTGAGAAATAGGAACGGATAACCCAAAGTCCTAAAGGCCGAAATGATTCTATACCATTGATCTAGAACTGATCACAATCGTTAGATCCAGGAGGAGGACATGTGCCACATCAAGAGATCCACATCAGCAAGGACACGTGGCACAATCAGATAGTGACAAGTGTCAAGGTCCAGTTGGCACTTTAGGTTACATAAGTTAGGAATATAGGTGACACGTGGAAACCACTCGGCCAATGCCAAGTCATTAGTGACGTCAACAAGTTACGTTACTTCGGGAGTTTGTCCTTCGGGGGAAATCAACACTANGGTGAACAAAAGACGTAGTTGAATTTGTTGAAGTATATATATTTATATATAATGGATTGAATGAAGGTTCATTCTATCAGGTTGGTGCCTGTTTACAAGTTGGGTCTTGTACAAGGATTGGATTCCTCACATCTCAGTTGGATCTGAGATCAACAAGTTGAGACTTGTTATGAGGGTTGGATTCCTCATTTCTCAGTTGGATCTGAGAACTACAAGCTGGGTCTTGTAAAAGAGAGTTGGGTCTCTCATAGTTGCTTGAAGTTGAAGATATTCAAATATTTCTTATGTATTCATTCAAGTTAAATAAATAAATAAAATATTTATTATTTTATATATTGGTTGAGAAAATGAAATAAATATATGTTTTTCAACTAATTTATGAAAAGTGGAAAATTGTCCAAAGTTTTGTGACACCGATTCACCCCCCCTCTCAGTGTCAAGTGTACATTTGAACACGTAGGATTCCTTGATTTCTTTTTCTTATCCCTTTTCCATCATAGCCCATCTACCTTAACAATTTGGAACCAACTACTCTAGTATGCTTTTCAAAATCACCCAAATTTTCTTCAAAAAGGTCTATGGAAGGTGAGCTTACCAAAGTGGTGTTGGTCATAGTGTGGCCTCAAAAGTGGCAATGGAAGGTGGCGTTGTTTCTCGATGCTCTTGGACAACTTCTTGGAGCTTTTCCAAGGCCTCCTGCTTCTGTACCAACTCTTGTTGCAGTTGATCCATCATCAGAGTGAACCTATCATCTTGCCACCTATTCAACTAAATGACCCTTTCTCCCAAGCATACAAGATGCACTATGTGCTTGTCCTAATCTACCATGAACACGGTGAGGGAATATTAGCATTCATCAAACTACTTCTTTAGAAATGGAAACGGTTAGGCAGAGGTCTCAAGTTTACTCTCCATCTCCTCCATTATCTGGTCATACATATGGACCTTCTCTTTCAAGTGGTTTTTCTCTTCTTGAAGTTAGGTATTGTTGTCCTTTAAGTCTTCCAACCTTTATCTGTTTTCTTTACCCATTCTGAGTCTGCAAGGTTCTCTTCAAAGTGCTAGAAGTTGTGTTATGGTCAAGGATTCAATTTCTTTGATACCTTATGATCCACGAACGAGGAACTTATAGCCCACTTGCTTCACCAACATGGATACTCTGAGGAATTTGACTTTTTGTCGATGTCTCAGTGTGGTACACAAATCATTGTGTTGTGAATGGCCTGCTCTTGGGAGTAACCTTCACACATCAACTACTCACAATACAATAGCAACCAAGCCAATAAAAATCAAGATTCCGCAATATACTCTATCACCAAGGGTTTTATATAACCTGCTTTGGAAAGGTAGTGCCTAAGAAAGAATGTGGCTTCAAGAGTCTTATTCTATGTTCAAGTTGTATGATGTTGAGTTCTCTATTTCCAAAATTTATATCTATAACTTCTGAGCTCAATACAATTTTGAGTGTAATTTCCTTTCTCTTTGTTCTTCAATGGCATGTAACTCTACTCAAAATTGGTTACAAAGCCTATGTTCCATATTGCAATTCTCAGGAAAGTAAAATAAAGATGAATCAAAGGTCAAATTTTGATTAGATATTTTATAATATACATACACTGATACACCTATCAACTTTCTCAAACCATCATTGAACAATAAGAACCATGGAAGCATGAACATCAATAAATCGACTTCCTCAGCAAATATCTGTCACACAATTGCAATTACCAAGGTGTTCCAACTTCCAAGCTTCTATCTATAGTTGATGCTCATTTTTCTATCCCAATTGTTGCTATATTAGAAATATCAAGAAAGATAAAATATAGTCATCTTCCAAGGTCATATCTTCCCTCTAAAAGAATACAATTATTAAACAATTGCATTCTCCAACATTTGTGCATCTACTCTAAATAAAAGCATTGTCCTTCTTATCTAGATTCAAAATATATAACTAAACCCCATCTTTGGAGATGAAATGGAGAAATGACAATAGGATTAATTAGATTAGCTTTATAGGATTAATTAGATTAGCTTTAATGATGAACCAACTAAAATTTACCATCTACTAAACTTCAAACATACTAACATTTGCTTATTCCAAATTGTGGTTTCTCATTCACCAAGACAACCTTCACACAAGTTTTAGTCCAGTAGTTATTTCCCAATTCAAAGCAACAGGTTTTGTTATAATGCTACAGCGATCAAAGGTAACTATTCTTCAATTTTACCAAGATTTAGTCAAGTAGTTATTTCCCAATTCAAAGCAACAGATTTTTTTATAATGCCATAGCGATCAAAGGTAACTATTCTTCAATTTTACCAAGATTTAATCCAGTAGTTATTTCCCAATTCAAAGAAACATGTTTTGTTATAATGCTATAGCGAGCAAAGGTAACTATTCTTCAATTTTACCATGGGAAAATCGTTCCAATAACATTAGAGGAATAATGTTTCAATTATCAACCATTGTCAGTCCAACAATACAAGAATATATATCGCTCTAGCATTCATAAGGAATAGGAATGCTTCCTTAACTTCTTAACTTCATCAATGCAAGCATTGATATGAATTACCATTAGTTGGAAGCTTTATTTCCATTGTTGTCAAACCGATATTCAATGCAAAATTGATCATGAACTTAATGTTTCCCAACGATTCCCATGAATATTCAACCATGGAACAATTTCAATTGTCAGGGGAAGGATAGCTTGTAAATTTCCCATAGAATGTATCTGAAAGTTCATTGGAGCAACTTATAACCCAAAACGTTGTGTCCCCAACATTCATCACATCTCTCTCAATGAAAATTCTTTTTAAAGGACGAAGCACCAAAAACCAAAAATTAAATTATACTATCTAATAAGACAATAATGTTATCATCTTAGAAAGGTAGAAAATATACTCAGATGGAAGTAGGAAGAGTTTCCATATACTCTGGGCAATGCCCAAACAAGGGAAAGGAAGTGTAAGGCCATATTAGGTGCCCAAGAGTCTTAATAGTGGATTAATTACTAAATTCCAGGGTTAAGAATGGAAATTAGGCCAACAACTCTTTCATTAAGATCGTTGATCTCCAAATTTAGGGTAGATTGTACGGTGGACAATACAACTTTGTTTTTTTATCACACATGGAGGATGAAACTATAAAGGAATCCACAAAACTACAATAGAGACTGAATTTTTACACCTATAAATTGATGATGATGATTAACATCCACTAAGACCAAATTAGTCTATCCGACCTTAAGAGGGAACAATTTAACATGAATAAGAGTAGTATCAAACAAAATCCACTAAACCACACTGAAATCCTTATTATAGACAAAATCAATCACATAATACACACAATAATTTTACCCCGAAAATCCAAATGGGAAAATTAGCTTCTAATGGTTGTCCAATGCTCTTATTCTAGCAATTCAAACCAATGCGACTCAACAACGAAATTGGAGGATCCATTGCACACGAATAACTCACACAATAATAGTTTGTATTACTCAATTATCCACACAAACACATACGTATATATAGTTGGAATGAGATCCAACTTATTCCACTCTTGGAGGGAGAGGTTGAGAGAATCTATAAACAACCTCCAGCTAACACAATCCAATCCCTAAACTATAGGATGCATCATAATGAGGCATTATCTCTAACACCCCCCCCTTAATGCCTACATTACAAAACATAACAAAAAGTTAAAATACAAATTTTTTCATGTCTGTCTCACTGGTCCTCATACATGGTTACACCCATCTCTGAACTTCATAGACACGCTCTTTCTCTCCCATCATCTTCGAGCTATCACTTCATACAACATAAATACAACTACTTCCAACCATCTTTGAAGTATCTATAGGATCGATAATTCTAGGCTACCCCGAAGAATAGTCTCGATACTGAAACAATCAGTAATCGATCTTACAGAATGACATTTTTACACACACTCACAAACACAATGATAACTTGTAACTGATTATCTTGGAGCACTGAAGTACAACAAGACCTTCCAACATTTAACAAAATTGTAGACATATTCAAACTAGTTATGTTCTTGTGGCACCGAAGAACTCAAGAACTGCAAGCTTGAATTATGTTAGGGTCCTAACCCGCATATAGGTAGAACAATATATTCGGATGTAATACGGGTCAATATTAATAAGGCCTTGCAATAAAATAGAATAAGTCGGATGTAAGAATACCTAATAGAAGCTTCCACTTCTAGAAGGTTCTTCCTCTAGATGCTTATTTTGATAGACATATTTAGTATAAATAGGAGTCAAGGGTAAGAGAACCCTAGTTTGGATATTATTGTAATAGAGCTCTGCTCAACTGGAGGTTGCCCCCTCGAAGATGTTGAAATAATGTAACTGCGAAGAGCATTCTTATTATTTTGTTATTGGATTAAATCCCCATTGTGGATTAATCATGTCATTATTATTATTATTATTATTATTAGATTAATCCC
>JZKD02S1620965.1:17292-44988 GCA_000966675.3 Picea glauca
AAATTTGTAGCCAACGTTGGCGACCCGGTACAAAGTCTGACCTGTAACTCGCCGGAAAATTCTTTGCTGAGTTCCCGCAACCCTGTTCTTCGATCGATGGAAGAAAGCAGCAACATGAGGTGTTGGTCGTGATCATGTGACCAGAAGGGTGACTCAGATTCCGGCTCTTCAACCTCCCACGCAGAATCGTGGAAGCAATCTTCTCCTTCAAGTGATGATGGCTCCGATCCACTAGCGCGCGATTCCTTTCTGGGTAGATCAATTCATTCATACAGTAAACTAATAAAAAATAAATAAACAATCCACTCTCCTACACTACAAGTATCAACACTCACATCTCTTTCACATCTTCCTGGCCATCCCGTGAGGGATTTAAGCCAGTCCAGGCTCTGATACCATGACAGAATTTAAGAGATCAACCATAACACGAAAATTACACACAAATAATATTATATTGCTATCTTAAACATAACACAATACACATATATATAGTTGGATTCAGATCCAACTGATTCCACTCATGGAAGGATAGGTTGAGAGAATATCTCAACAACTCCTACAAATCTTCAACCAACTCCAAACCAATCCCTAAATTAATCATTAATTCTAACAGAATCTGCATTTTATCCCCGAAGAATCTGCTTGGGGAATTTGCTTCTTGAAGAAGATTCGAGGAGTTGTAGGCTGAAGATAATCGGCTATCCGCGCAGAGGAAGAGAATTCCGTGTGAAGGAAAGTCACCAGGCACTGTTGCAAGGCACAATTGTTGAAGGATGAGTAATGCGTCCCTCTACCTGGCCAGAAATTTTGAAGAAATTTGCCTTAGAATATATTGTTGTAATTTGTTTAAATCTTGCAAAATGAAGCACTATTGACATGAGCCTATGCGCTGAGGAGAGACGTGATCGCTTGATCTAGAATCGGATCCATGAGCTTGATAGAGCTTAGAAAGGCCTAAAAATCAATGTTCTCACTTCAAAACAGACGTGTGTGCAAGCCTCGTTGATACGAACCCAACGCAACTTGAACAGGCTCAAACGAATGTCGTATGCTCAAGTTATGACGATCTGTTCGTTTTGCCAAACATGCAAAACAAAATGCCGACTGTACAGTTCGTACAATGCCACGTGGCAGCTGACTGTACAGGCTGTACAAATGACAAAGAACATTCAGTGCTGACATGATAGCTTCTGGAGGTGACACATGGCAGGGTGACTGGGCATACAGACACTCACATGGACAGGTGCAAGGGACTAATCAGGGAGTGACACATGTCACCCTTGAAGTGGTGACACATGGCATGATCGAACGACGACACGTGACATGTCGGTACAGATGACGTGGCATGTCCATACAATTCGTACGACACATGACGCCTACGTGGCAAGTACAGGTGGTAGATATGTGGGCCAATGGGCGTTTAACACGTGGCGTTGTTCAGGTAAATGGCGTGGTGCCATTTGGCCCAGACATGGGCTGGCACGTGGCACCCAGGTATTTGTTGGTTCATTATTTCAAAATTGTGGACTCCGTGAGGTTTGAACGGGTGACCACGGTGGGGGCGAATGGTTTGGCAGGGCTGGGCTAGCCAACTTGCCCGCATTTGCATGTTGATAACTATAGCCCTAAACTTATGTTTAAGTTTACATGAAATGGACGGAAAAGGGCTCGAGCCTAGCCCCAACCCTCAGTGTAAACTCTACCATAGGACAGGCACATGTGTCTCGAACCTTATACATAGGCGAGTGCAGGAGTTCTGGCCATGGTTTTTGGGCACACTTAGCATATGACCTCGACCTCCGGTAGAGCGCGCAGTTGTGATGTCTATCCTACAACCCACAGTTCCTTTCGTTGCGGGGGGTTATAACCATATACCCAGGATTAGGTATTTAGCGCAGGAGTTTGGGTGGCTAGCCCTGGTCGTTCAGGCTAGCCCGCCTACCAGGGGGCATAACAATTGGCCTATATATTGGGGCTCAAAACTTGATAGCGCGTGGATCATTGGGTCTGGCCACATGGCCTAGCAAATGACCAGGTGCCAAACAAACAGGGAGCTAACGTGCCAGGAGTATAGCGCTTGGCCATGTGAAGGTAACCCATGTGACCAAGGGCACGCAAGAAAAGGGGGTTGCACTCATATTTTTGGAATAAAGTGGGTTTTGCACTTTATATTAGTGATTTTAATGGATTTTTATGCAGATTTGAGAGATTTTGGCCATTATTGGGAGATATTGGGACCTTTTTGAGGCCAGATCTTGGGAGGAAGTTGGGATATGGTTACCAACTTCAGGCCTATATAAACCAGGCCTTCTTGAGGCTATAGAGAGAGGTTCAAAATAGGTTTATGCTGCCATATTGTTGAACCAAAGCCATTGTTATGCAGGGAAACTATTGAGGAGTGCACCTTTGTGGGCCATTTCCGGGAGCCTCGTTCATCCGATTTGGGTGCCGTTAGTTTTTATTGGTTCATGAGATTTGGTAGAACACGAACAACTCATTGTTGTAACCGTTTGGCCCTATCATGATGTACTTGTAAATCTTCGAACATAAGTAAGAAAAGCCCACTGAGAAAAGGCCCAGAGACGTAGGCGAGATTGCCGAACTCCATTATCACATTGGTGTTATGGTTTGTTGTTGTTTTATGTTTCATTTCAGTTCTATACATGTTTATATGGCTATCACATTTCTTCTATACTTCTTTCTCTTTATTTAAGCTTCCTAATTGGTTGATCAACACATGTTTAATAACTCAACCATAGTCATGTAAAAGATATTTTCGGATCAAGTGGTATCATATCTAGTTGACGTTTGGAATTTGAGTTTGTATGTTAACCAGGGAAGAGCTCATCTCAAGGGAGAAAATGGCATCTATAGGAGGACTTTCTCAAGATGGGAAGGAATTCAAAATTCGGTGTTTGCCATGTCCGAGATGGTGAAAGTGTTGTATGAAGACTACCTGGAACAAAAGAGATCAGTTCAAGGGAAAGATTCAAAGAACAACAAAGGAAAAGAAGGATTGAAGGAAGTGCCTTGTACATCTATTTCAAAAAAAAACTCTGAGGTATGCAGTGAAGGTCATTCATCAAGTTCTCTTTATTTCCGTCAAGATGATTTTGGTGCATTCGAAAAACATACAAAGAGGTATAGGTTTGAGATTGCTAACCAAGATGGGTTATGAAGGAAAGGGACTTGGAATTTAAGGTCAAGGTATCATTAATCCCATCAAGGTTGTAGAAAGGCCTCGATACTTAGGATTGAGATATGGAGAAGTGGAGCTTGGAGTATCCTCCAAGATGGGTTCCAAAACTTTGGAAGTAAGTAATGCTTCAAATGGCCACCCTAAGTCATTGCAGGAGCACTTCACAAAAGGTGGTGGCATATCACTCCATGATTATGATAGTGAATGCAAGACAATTCCAAAGCCAAGTGAAGATCAGTAAGGAAGGTATAATGGTCATGTTTTTACCAATTCTCCTTTTGATTATAATAAGCATAATCAAGTAATCTGGAACTTGTGGAATCTTTATCCATGTACTTATTGTCATTCACCCAAGCATTGTGTCGCCAACTGTTGGAAGAGAAAAACATTGTACAGGAAACCTATGTCGACCAGGAAGGAAACATGACATAAATAATCAACTCCACAACGAAAGAAAGAGAAGGGTAAACAAGTCTGGATGCCAAAAACTTACTGCACTTTTTGCAACAGTGGTGGACATCAAAAGGCTAGTTGTTGGAACCTTAATCCGAAGCTTCGTCCAAAGAAGGAAAAAAGGATTGCGCAGGTACTCATGAAGGAAGAAGGATTACCAACGAAGCAAGAGGAACACCGTGAAGGAAAGAAACCACCCACTTGGTTTTTCCAGAAGTGGATGTCACAACTTCATTGTATTTTTCTTCCATTAATGTAATCACACATGTTGAAATGATGACCTGTTATAACATCATTTTTGTACAATATCGTGTTTTGTTTTTGTCCATATGAGTATGTAATCAGTAAGATCCATTTTGTAACCTTTTGGAGACCAAAAGGTCCTTTAGTGGGGAGGTGTGATCCAAAATCGGATGTAGGAGCTTGATAGGGCTCATAAAGGCCTAAAAATCATTGTTCTCAGAATGGATTCAAAATGTATGTGTGCGTAGGCCTCATCGATATGAACCCAACACAACTTGAGCAGGCTCAAATATACGTCACATGCTCAAGTCACGACGATCTGTTCATTTTTCCAAACAGGGAAAACAAAATGTTGACTGTACATGTTGGCCCTTGACCAAGTTTTGGGGATTCTTGGTCATGTTTAACCTAGTTTTGGGACTTCAATAGGCTGTCGAAGGTGGAGCACAAGACAAAGCGGAAATCACGGGATCTCGGTCCCTTTTAGGGCCGTTTTTGGGATTTGGTATTATGTAACGAGTATGGGACTGTTAGCCCATGGGTTCACCCATTCTTAGGCCTATTTTGTATGTATAAATAGATGCTAAGGTGATGTAGTGAGAACACGAATGGTTGAGTGCTAGAGTTGGATCTGTGTGATCAGGAGTTGTAAGTGCTTTGTGCATACTGTGTGAGATTTGCAGAGCTAAGTGCAAGTCATTGTAAGAGGCTGTGGAAGGATGCGTGCTTAGATCTACTCGGGGAAGGAGGATCTAGCTAGCTGTGTAGATCTCCTGTCCTCTGCGGAGTAGGGTTTTTGAGGCTCTATGCATGTAACCTATTGAATAAGCTAATAAAGAAGACAAAGAGTTGGTTGATGTAGCCCCAAGGTGGGGGTGAACCATGTACATGTTGTGTTTCTCTACTTTGTGCAATGTGTTGATGTGTTTATATGTTAATGTGCTTAGTTCTTTAATATAGATGAATGATCTGTCGATGCTTAATGCTTAATCATATGGATGGATGTTAGATATGACTTATATACATATGCTTAGTTCTTGAATCTGTTAATATATGATCTGTTTCATCATGCTAAGTGTTGTTAGATGATAGATATGGATGAAGACTGTGATGCTCTATTAGGGTTTAACTGTGATGTCACTAATAACTGAATATTGATAAATATAACTACTGAGTGCTCTGTTAAGTGATTAGAATCACATATATGTGTCCCAGCTAAGGTTGTAGACATTGGAGTCCTGCAACCACCCCTACCTCTACCTCGAGTGAGACTTCATCTGCTTCGCAGGTGTTGCCGAAAGGGCCGGTAGTTAGGGTTTTGTTGGTGCATTGTTGTAGCGTTGAACCCTCGGTCTGCCCCTATGCCAACAAATGGTTATGTTGTTGGGACCTAAAACTGTGATTGTTGGGAACTAAGGAAAAAGAAGCTTTGTGCAAATACCTAACCTAAAACTATGATTGCTGGGAATTGAGGAAAAGAAGCTTTGTGCAAAGACCTGACCTGAAACTGTGATTGTTGGGAACTGAGGAAAAAGAAGCTTTGTGCAAAGAATTAACTTGAAATTGTGAAATCTCTATGCATAGATCTGTCTCTCTAGTGAGCAATATTCTACTTGATTTCTGAAGCTCTATGCTAAAGAAAGAAGTCTGATCTAAAGAAAAGAGGTAAGATCCGAACGCTTTGTGCTCTGATAAAGGTAAGAATAGTGAAAAGTTTAAAGATCTGGAAGCTTTGTGCTCTGTTGAAGATAATATTAGTGAAATTTTTTGTTTCTAAAGTATGGATCTACGTATGTTTGATAAGATTTATCCTAGCTTGAAAACTAGGGCACTGATAGAAGAAAGAAGATTTGATATGAGTAGATCTGATAAGAATAGTGAAAGATATGTTATACCTATGCATAGAAAGAATGTTTGGACTAACAAATGGATGCAGGATTCTAGAAATAATTTTTTGTAGGTTAGCTACCATGATCCTAGTGCGCAGCACATGAAAGACTGGGGATCATTTAAAAGAAGGAGAGGATTAACCCTTTATTACAGTTGCAGAAGACCGGGACATCTGGCTAAGAAATGCCCTAGTAGAAGACCTAGTTGTCTCTGTTGCAAAGCTCTGGACCATGAAGTATTGGATTTCCCTAGAATGATTTCTAAGGTTGAAAGGATGAATATGAACCAAGAAATCCCTAAGGCAAATCCAGAAACTGAGATTATGACAGAACCCAAGAAAGAATCAGATAAAGTATTACTACATATGAAAGAAACCCTAAATGACCATCGACATATCAACTTATCAAAGATCTTCAAAGAAAAATAATGCATTGAAGAAAGAATAGGAGACTTCAACATTGACTGTGTTCTAGATGAGGAAACACTGGTGAATATCATGACCGAAAGAACTTGGGAAATTCTAGGAAAGCCTACTATGATTCCTTCATTGGGAGGAATAGGACTATTCAGAGGAAAGTTGATAACCCTATGTGGAAGACTTACCAGGGTATCTATGAGTACTCATGGAACTTCGACAGAGGAATAATTTGAAGTTGTTAAATTTATTGAGAATAACGCTCCATTTGCTATGTTATTAGGAAAACATTGGATTGAAGGAGAACATGCTAGAAGAAAAGAAGAGGAAATCCTAGAGCAAAAGAAGCAAGAGTTAACAGATTTCATGACTAGGAGGATTGCACACTTGATTGAAGAATAGGAGAACCAAGTGAAGCTATTTCAAACCAAAGATTTGGATGTCGAAGTTGAAAGAACATTCGAAGACCCACATAAGACTGAAGTACCTATTCCAGGTATAGATGAAGTATTACCCTTTATTTCTAGGAAGAAACCTCAACAGAGCGAAGTTACTCTTCCAAAAGAAGATAAGAATCAGAATGGAAAAAGGAATTCTGAGACAAAGTTCAATGGAAAGAAGGCTAGAAAACTAAGTAAGAAGAGAGCTAAGATTGAAAAGTTGAAGAAGGCAAATTTGCAAAATTGGAGCTTCGCCGGAATATCAGAACAACATCAAATGGCACTTCACCATGGCGAAGAAATATAGTCGTTAGAGATAGTATAACCGTTCGATCGATGACCAGAACGAGTAGAAAGACATTTATGGTTAGAAAGTTCACCACCAGACCGTTGGTATTGTGCCACAACAGATAGAACTGAGTTAATGAAGGCTTCTCTCCCATTGAAAAAGATTCGTTACCGAGTTATCTATTTATCCTGTCGTGCCACGCAACGAGAATACTTTTGTCAATCGTGAATATCATAGCTCGCAACATAGTTGATTTCACACAGTGATCACCACGCTAGTGCCATCTATCCCATTGCATTGAACAGTTACGCTTCAAACCTGAGATATGCAACCACGAGCGTGCATGTCGGACGAGCTCAATGCTGCAGAGAAAATTGTCGAAGAAGTTCTTATTGACCTAATGACCGAAAGAGTAATGTTTGAAAGAGCGATGTCTGCAAGTATTCAAGCATCATCGATAAGAGGAATGCAAGCCTCTCCTTCGACTGCTCGTGGAGCCGGATCATCCCCACCATCAGCAGAAAAGAGAACCAAACACAGAGATGACCTAGAAAATGCGAAGCTGATCCAATCCATATTGTCAAATTACATCCCACCTCTGGTCGGGGTAGTGAGTCGATATAGTGTGCCAAGAGAATTCGAGTACACCATGGTTACTGCGTACCTCCCGAAGGGGATATGCGCAATTCGGGCACAGCAGGATAATATCACAACGTTGAAGTTCAGTGACTTCAACCTCAAAGATCACAAAAACTAGAGTATGCTTGCCCCGTATAAGTACCTTACCAAGACGAAGGGGAAGAACTCAAAGATAATCCCTCATCCATGGATGATGAACCTCGCGCAATCCACTCTGTTAAATGTCATGAAAATCCCACACTTTGGAAGGCACCAGGAAGTGAATGCCTATGTCAAGTTATTACTTTCATGTTACCATGGCGGCTACTTATGGATAGATCACCGTATCACAGTCAACCCGACGTTGATCCATAGGATCACAGGCTTGATTATGAAAGGACCCGATCCACAGGAATTCTATCCAGGAAAAGCCATAGATCACGCATTAGCATAGAAAATCAAGGATACATATGGCGATGTTGAAAAGGGAACGTGAGGCCTCCATCCAGAATGGCGCAGTGTGCCTCGCTTGTCAGTTAATTGCAGTAAATTTAGTAAGGAAGAACCGACCTACGCAGTTCACATGGTTTTTTTTTGACCTCACGGGAAAATGCGTAGAAGGTTTACAGATGAACTAGGTGAAGTACTTGGTGAATCAGCTAGATCTAGACTATCGTGAAGCCAAGGATCAGGGCTACGAGTTCCATTTCAGCTGGCTCCTAGTCCTTATCACCTTTGTTTCCTGGGAGATGCCGAAAGGTGCGACCTTCCCGGATATTGAAGCATTCAAGCCGCTTGCTGTGAAGTTCGCTACACTTTGGTACTCAAGTGATATGAACAAACAATGGAAGTTGAACGTTTTTTTTCATACGTCCTTCAACTGAAGAGAGCCATAGAAGCAGAACCTCGCATGACTCCGAACACCTTACATAGATTCCAACCTCTGATGAAGTTCTGCATAGATCGACACTTCATCTACCTTACAGCGTGAACCGATGAACATAAGGAGCAGTTGCAGTCATATTACAAGCTCACGGAAGAGGACCTTGAGGAGATCACTAAGGACTGGTAAGAAGACCTCCTTATTCCAGCAGACCCTACAGAGATGTCCGACCCTGACAGCCCAGAAACTGTGCATGATACACCCAAACCCAACAAAATGAAGAAGACCGAAGAGGTCCAAGAATTAAGTAGCGCCTCAGGGAAGACTTCTTCAATATCACCTAACTGAGGGGGTGAGGAGGAATAAATAAATGGCACAGGAGCTGAACAAAAGCAAGGCGAGGTAACAATGCTGAGAGATGAGATGGATCCCTTGAAGAAGAGGAAGGTTTCTCCCCAAAAAATTTCTTCTTGGAAGAAATCGAGAGCCACCGTGACCAAGATGAAGACCGTTCTTACTAATGATGACTTTGACTTCATCATAGCCGCCCTCAACGACGCTTCGCTGGAAATTGTGGAGAAACAAGAAGCTAAGAAGGAGGAAATTTATGACAAACTTAAGGTTGAGTTCTGAGGGATACAACAGGCCCTTCAGTCCAGTCGTACAGTGTCCATTGTGCCTCTTTCATCAGGAGAACTAGAGTTGGGGGATGAGCCAGCCCAACTCCACCGATTAGATGATGCGGTCGAAGCTCGTCTTTGTCACACACAAGAAGAAGCAGAACAAGCTACCCAGACCTTGAAGCAAGTACAAGGTGACATTGTAGAACAACGCAGAATTGCAGAACATGAGAAGGTTGCTCTCCAGGCCAAGTTTGAAGAGGAGAAAGCATAGATGCAGCAAGAGAAAGAATAGTTTCTCGCAGAGCAGCTCGAAATAAAAGAAGCAATAATCAAAGCCCTCCGCTCTGTGACAAGATTAGAGCTACAGGATGAATACCAAGTCATGCATCAAGTAGAGTAGCTCGAAGAAGCTATCCAATAGCTACAACAACGAATAACAGATTTAGAGATCCGCACTGTACCTGACACCCCGCAGGATGTAAGGGACCAAAGGGAAGATACTGCTCGAAGCACAGTTGAAAGAATAAAATTCCTTTCCCTGGATTGCAAGAAACTGAGTGATCGCAATGCCCAAACTTATGAACAACTCATTGAGGATCCAGAATTGAATGCACTGGAGTCACAGCTCTAGGAAGCAAAGTATCAAGCAGAGACAATACATGCACAGTTGAAGCCTATGTCATCTGTGGAAATAATGAATCAATCCAAGAGAAGTGCATTGCCCAACAACAGGTCCATACTATTTAGAGCACAGTTATGGAAGTAATGCAGAGGCTCCAACTTGTACAGGATGAGGCTTACCAACTTTTCACCGAAATCGAAAGATGAGGAGCGGAACTGGAGCAAGTTGTCACTATAGCTGAACAACGCCTCGAGAGATTTGTCAATGAAGAAGTCATACAAGAGTTCACTCAACAGGGGGTCGTAGCACAACAACAAGTCGAAGCAGATCGAGCCAAGCTTGAGGCTTTTGAAGAAAGACTAGTCAGATCAGAGTGACTTGGGACGAGTCACAGGTGAGTGTTGGGGGCATGTTGGCCCTTGACCAAGTTTTGGGGATTCTTGGTCATGTTTGACCTAATTTTGGGACTTCGACAGACTGTCAAAGGAGGAGCACAAGATGAAGCATATATCATTAGATCTCAGCCCCTTTTAGGGCCCTTTTTGGGATTTGGGATTATGTAATGGGTATGGGAATGTCGTCCCATGGGTTCACCCATACTTAGGCCTATTTTGTATGTATAAATAGATGTTAAGGAAATGTAGTGAGAATGACGAATGGCTAAGTGCTAGAGTTGGATCTGTGTGATCAAGAGTTGTAAGTGATTTGTGCATATTGTGTGAGACTTGTAGAGCTAAGTGCAAGTCATTGTAAGAGGATATGGAAGGCTACATGCTTAGATCTACTCGGGGAAGGAGGATCTAGAGAGTTGCGTAGACCTCTTGTCCTCTGCGGAGCATGGTTTTTGAGGCTATGTGCATGTAACCTATTAAAGAAGATAATAAAGAAGACAAAGAGTTGGTGGACGTAGTCCCAGGGTGGGGGTGAACCACGTACATGTTGTGTTGCTCTGCTTTGTGCAATGTGTTGATGTGTTTATATGTTAATTTGCTTAGTGCTTTAATATAGATGAATGATATGTCGATGCTTAGTGATTAATCATATGGATGGATGTTAGATCTAACTTATATACATATGTTTAGTGTTGGAATCTATTAATATATGATCTGTTTCATCATGCTAAGTGTTGTTAGATGATAGATCTAGATGAATATTGCGATGCTTTATTAGGGTTTAACTACGATGTCACTAAGAAATGAATATTGATAAATATAACTGTTGAGTGCTCTGTTAAGTGATTAGAATCACAAATATGTGTCCCAATTAAGTTTGCAGACACTGGAGTCCTGCAACCACCCCTGCCTTTACCTCGGGTGAGACTTCATCTTCTTCGCGGGTGTCATCGAAAGGGACGATAGTTAGGGTTTTTTGGTGTGTTGTTGTAGCGTTGAACCCTGGGTCTACCCCTGTGACAACAGTAGAGTCTGTATAGTGCCACGTGGAAGCTGAATATACAATTCGTACGATGGTACATATGATGTGGAAAAGCATATTCAGTGATGACGTGGTAGCTTCTGTAGGTGAAACATGGCAGGGTGACTGGGTGTACGGACGCTGATGTGGACAGTGCAAGGGACCAATCAGGGAGTGACACATGTCACCATTGTAGTGGTGACACGTGGAACGTCCATATGGAGGATGTGGCAGGTCCAGACAATCCATACAACATGAGGTGCCTACATGGCAGGTACAGGTGGTAGACATGTGGGCCAATGGGCGTTTGACACGTGGTGTTGTTCCAAAAAATGGTGTGGTGCCACGTGGCCCAGACATGGGCTTCCACGTGGCACCTAGTTATTGGTTGGTTCGCTATTGAAAAATTGTGGACTCTGTGAGGTTTGAATAGGCGACCTCAGCGGGGGCGAATGGTGTGGCAGGGCTGGGCTAGCCAACCCCCCCACATTTGTACATTGATAACTATAGCCCTAAACTTATATTTAAGTTTACATGAAATGTATGGTGGGCGGAAAAGGGATGGGGCCTATCCCCAGCCCTCGACATAAACTCTACCATAGGACCATGCACATGTGTCCTGAACCTTATACATAGGCGAGCGCAGGAGTTCTGGCCATGGTTTTTGGGCATACTCAGCATATGACCTCAACCTCCAGCAGAGAGTGCGGTTGTGATGTCTATCCTACAACCTACGGTTCCTTTCGTTGCAGGGGGTCATAACCATATGCCCAGGATTAGGTATTTAGCGTAGGAGTTTGGGTGGCTAGCCCTGGTCGTTCGGGCTAGCCCGCCTACCAGGGGGTGTAACCATTGGCCTATATATCGGGGCTCAAAACTTGACAGCGCGTGGATCATTGGGTCTGGCCACATGGCCTAGCAAATGACCAGGTGCCAAACAAACAGGGAGCTAACGTGCCATGAGTATAGCGCTTGGCCATGTGAAGGTAACCCATGTGACCAAGGGCACACAAGAAAAGGGGGTTGCACTCATATTTTTGGAATAAAGTGGGTTTTTCACTTTATATTAGTGATTTTAATGGATTTTTATGCAGATTTGAGAGATTTTGGCCATTATTGGGAGATATTGGGCCATTTTTTAGGCTAGATCTTGGGAGGAAGTTGGGAGATGGTTACCAACTTCAGGCCTATATAAACCAAGCCTTCTTGAGGCTATAGAGAGAGGTTCAGAACATGTTTATGCTACCATATTGTTGAGCCAAAGCCATTTTTATGCAGGGAAGCTATTGAGGAGCGCACCTTTGTGGGCCATTTCTAGGAGCCTCGTTCATCCGATTTGGGTGTCGTCAGTTTTGATGGGTTCATGAGATCTGGTAGAACACGACCAAATCATTGTTCTAACCTTTTGGCACTATCATGATGTACTTGTAAATATTTGAACAAAAATAATAAAATCCCATTAAGACAAGGCCCAGAGACGTAGGTGAGATTGTCGAACTCCGTTATCACATTGGTGTTATGGTTTGCTGTTGTTTTATGCTTCATTTCAGTTTTGTACATGTTTATATGGATGTCACATTTATTCTATACTTCTTCATCTTTCTTTAAGCTTCCTAATTGGTTAATCAACACATGCTTAATAACTCAACCATAGTCGTGTAAAAGATCTTTTCAGATCATCACTATTATTATTGAGCCAGTTTGTACAGAGAATCCCTACAATGGAATGAATATGCAGACAAAGTTCATGTACTTATCGTGGTGCAGACAAAGGGAAACGATTTGTTGTTAGAGGAAGAGCTTGGAAGTGTTATAGCGAAGTGAGGTGTATGTTCCCATTCCGTCGAACTCACACAACCTCCAATCTAAGAAAGAAAAGGAAGAAGATAAAAGGAGAATGCACCATGGGTAAGCAAAGGAAAATTAGACAGCTCCAGAGAGAGCTGAAACATATGAGGAGAAAGAATCAGCAGGGAGAGTCATTGTATTTTGCAGATCAATATGATGTGTTTCTATTTGTAGATGAAGAACCCATGCTTGAGGACCATAATACAGTGTTGGACCAGATCAATGAAGACCATGAAGAAATCGGTGAAATATTAAGAAGATTAATGTCGATCTTTCCATATTTATCAGGTAAACATTTTAATCTTTGGGAAATTAAAATGGAAGGATTACTTGGTTCAATAGATTTATGAAATTTTGTTCAATATGGTTTGGTCAATCCCCAAGAGAAAAGATAAAATAACATTATATCTTATTAGTTATAATAACATTTTGTCTAGTATTTTGTGTGGATGAAAACATTTTATCTAGTATTTTGCTTGAATTTGGTGAAATACCCAGTGCAAAAATATTTTGGGATATTCTTGAAATGAAGAAGTGGAGTGAGAATGTTGAAGTTCATGACAACATTGTTGTTGAAAATGATGATAGTCTTGAAAGCTTTGTAACTGAAATAGCGACTGAAAATGGTAGCATTGAAATTGCAATGATTAATGAAGAAAGTGTGTCTGAAAGTAAAGTCGCATGTCATAGTAAGGAAATTCCCTATGAAATAGTATTTAGTTATTTGGTAAATTCAAATGATATTGATGATGGAGATGAATGTGTAACTGTTGATGAACCCCTGTCTGAATCTTTGGTAAATTTAGTCAAATTTGATGAAAACTATTCATTTCATGAAGAGTGGTCAATTCTGATGCATGAGAAACATCTTATTGATGAGCTATTGTTTGGTGAGAAGAAAATATCATTTGCATACAAAAACCAAGTGAAAGACAATCTGATATAACCTGGTAAAGAGGTTGAATACATGAAACAATGAGGTGTGATAGCATATTATTATGCAACAACAGAGGCAAGGAAGAAAGACGAAGAAAGGAAATATGTCTTAGAAGAGAAAAATGAAAAGAACCAATATGGTTCTTCCTATGATTGTAACAATGTTTTTGAGTGTGTAGGTTTACAAGACAACCGTTCATTTTCAATAGTGAATGATTATGAAGAAAACATGGAAGAAAATGAAGATATTGATGAAGAAAATATTGAGTCAATTTTTATGGTGTGGAGCCTAGAAGAAATCAAGTATTATTATGAATTGATGTTGCAACAGTCCATTGAGCAAGGCATTGATGATTTTATCTAGAAAGGGAAGAAACCCACTTATGAGAAGTTGGAATAATTTGCAAGCATTAAAGAAAAACACTTCCAAGAACCTGCAAAAGTGTTGAGGACAAAGAACAATAGTTAGCCGCCAAGTTACAAAATGAAGAAGAACAAATCCAAAGGGACACTCAAGCATAACAGAGTCAAGATGAAACATATTTGGAGCATCAAGCCAAGGAACAATCTCCATCTCCATCACTATCTGACAACAAGAAAGGTCAAAATTAAATTGTTAGAGTCAAGTTGTAAGCCTAGCTGAGACTCCGAGCATGTTACTTATGTTAGGCATTGTTGTGTTTTCAATGTGTTAGGTTAAGCATGAATTTTATTCCATTTTATCATTTAACCATAACCATAAATGTTTCAGCAATTAAGAACACAAGAAGAAGCACCATGCACAAGAACAAAAAATGTATCCTGGGAAACCCTTCTCAACAAGGGAAGAAAACCCAACCAAATCCTTTTCTATATTCTTCAAGAGAAAGACCTTCCCCACCAAGAAATACCTTAGCACACAAGAGGGTGCTTCAAGCCCTATACACTAGTGCCCAAGAGAGGTGCGCACCTTTTCCCAAAGAAGTGTACTTGCTGAAATTTCCAAACTCACAAGAAAGATATGATTCCACAATGGGGAATATTCCCTTACTTATATTAGACTTGTCCTATCAACATAAGTGTCTATTGGTTCAATAGGGCCGACCTCTCTAAGTCACATTATAATTCATTATTATTATTATTATTATTATTATTATTATTATTATTAATATTGACAAGATTAATTATATTTTACATTTATTATTAACTACATTAAGGTGGGGCCGACCTGTATCCTTTACATAACAATTAGGGTTACAGGAAGGTCTGACTCTTGAAAAATATATATAGAAAATGATCTGATACACCCACTAGTTCTCATCCACTAAGGGCACATCTGGTTCACTGCATTAAACATAAGAACCAGATATTTCACACGTTCACCCATACTCGTCCACAAGCACGTCCACTCTACAGATATTATTTCCCACTGCCTCACACAAGAGAATCATATGGAGTCTTCTCGTCAACTCTGCTGCTAAGAGGAGGCTAATACATCATCTTTATTCTTTTGCACATGACGATGCACCCAACACTTCATGATTTCACACGTTCACCTTGTGCTCAACCACAAACATGTTTAACTCAATAGATTCCCTTTCCCACTAGATAATCATCTGGAGTTCTTTTCAACTCTCTGAATGGAGGAGGTCATATCTACATTCCTATCTCTATATCAGGAAGGAACCACATACCCTTCTTAGGGGATTTCTCTCAGTTTTGTAAGCTAAGAGAAAGACTCACATAGATGCAATTATCCAATCTCATAGGTTTGTAAGCTGGAGAATGCCTCACATAGATGCAATCATCAACACTCCCTCTTAGCTAGGGAGACATTCTTCATCATGCCAAGTTTCACAAAGATGTTCCCTGAATTTTGTTTTTGGATAGAGTCATCAGTACTCCCTCTCAATTAGGAAGGCATTTTTCAACAAGTTAGTATGGTGCAGATGTCTGTAATATGCTCATGTGTAGGAAGCTACTGCATGTGTACGCTCTGCATCATATCTATGATATAAGGATATTTCATCTCATTGTGTTTCAATCCAATAGGAAACACTGGTTTCTCAAGGATCTTTACACATGGCTTTTGTTTATCATCATAGGATCCATCTCATGGTCAAGTAAATTTGTCAGAAGCTTGTGAGGCCACATTGCTTCACACACTCACTACTATATATTTTTCCTCTATGGTACTCAAGGCCATAGAGTTATGTTTCTTGTTGCATTAGGAAACCATGACAAAATTCACGGTAAGATGATAACTGGATGTGCTCTTCAGGTCCACTATACTCTCTACTAAATATGTGTCGGGATATCCTGCAAACTCAAGTTCACACTGGAGGCATATTTTAGGCCATATCCAACTATGCCTTGTATATATATCAATACATGCTTTACTACTATCTAGTGAGTTTGGCTTGGATGACTCATGGATTGACTAAGCACATTCATTGCATAGCATGAATTAATCTTGGTGTTAACCAGATACATCAATGATCCAATCAGTTGTGAATCAATCTCGTCTAAATCATCGTCATTTATTTTCTTTTTTAAATCCATCATGGTGGATTTGCATTCTGTCGTATTGAACTTCTTTAATATTCCCACTGTATGTTTTCCTTGATTTAGGAAAATCTCATTGGTTCTCTATCATACTTCATGTCCCAAGAAGTGGTGCACCATACTCATATCCTTCTTCTCGAAATCAGAAGTCAAAGGTTACTTGTATTCAACAACAAGGCTTTTTGAATAAGTCATCAAAATCAGGCTCTCATCACCAACACTATAATAAAATAGGTTTGGATCAACAACACTCTTGCTAAAACCCAAACTCATCAAGAATCCATCCATCTGATACAGTTTCAAACTCATGGATGGTAGTACGGATGGAAGTGTATCGAGCTTACTGGACCAAGTGTCTCATCATAGACAATTCCCTATGTTTGTGAGAAACCTCTGGCTATATATCTTGCTTTGTATTTCTTGACACTTCTATCAACTGCATGATTGATCTTATAGATCCACTTGCAAGTCTTCACAGAATTCTCTTCTGGTCTTTGAACAATATATTATACATAATTCTTTTAAGACATACTGGTATTATTCTGTTATGGAATCTTGCCATACATGTTCTCTTGTTACTTCTCAAAGACAAGGAGGTTCAACATTAATGAAGTGGCTCATGACTGAAGAATAACTCGAGAATCTCTTTTTCTTTCTCCGGATGTGCCTTGAGAGGCTTGTATGTTTCTCTGCCTCTTTGCAGAGTGAGTCCAGGTAGGCCTTTTATGCCCTATTTCAATATCTCTAAATATATCAACTAGAACAACTAGATCAATTGGAATAAGGTATGTCTCCCTCTGAACTGTTGAAGGGGGAGAAGGTATTTGTTTTACTTTTAATCTTCATTTGAGATTCTCTGGATCCTTAAAGGGTTATCTCTTCTTCAAGGACAAATTTTCTTCTTGTTCTTGTATAATGAACAATTTAAATATGGTTTGGAATCCCATACCAGGGATAATGGTCCAAGTCTTTGAGAGCTCTTGTACTAGGAATAATATCCTTCATTTATTTGAAAAAATGCAATCAACTATAAAATTTGAGGTCAAATGATTTACCTAGTTTGTAGCCATGTAATTTTAGAGGAAGTACTTCTCCTCTCTCTTCTCTTCACTCATTTGAGGTGGATCTGGATCAATGTCAGCAGTGGAATCATATTGTCTTCCCTTCTTCCCGGTTGGACATTTTCTTGCAATGTGTCCATACTTGTCACATATGAAACACTGAATTTTTGAAGCATCTCTTCTTTGATAACCTCGATTGGATGAAGGCTTTTCACCTTTAAATGTTTGCCTAAAATTTATTTTGAATCTTCCTCCCTTCTTTGTATGAAGTGCAAGAGCATGATTTTCTTTTGAAGAATATTCCACTCCTCTGTTTCTAAGTCTAAGTTCTTCTTGAGTGAAATTTGTCCATAGTCGATCAAAGGTTGGTAGAGCTTCTCTTCCACTGATACTTTGAATGAAAGGCTCCCATGATTTTGGAAGATTCCAGAGAGTGGTTAAGACAAGTTCTCTATCAGACATGATTTCCCCAATGGTCTCTAGCTGCTCTTTAATATCTAATAACTTCATAAAGAAGAGTGTGCAACTGAGTCACCCTTTGTCATATTGGTACTTTGAAGTTGGCTCTTTAAGGTAAGAGCTCTGACAGTGTTGTCACTTTCAAACATTCCTTTTAAAAATTCATGCATATCATAGGATGTCTTTAGATTGGCAATACGAGGCAAGAGGTGATCTCTTACTGAGTAGATGATTATTTTTCTTTCTTTGACATCTTCTTCCTTTCTTATCTTCTTCTCTATATCTGTAGTTGTGGCTGGTAGAACTTTAGTTGTCCCATCCAAGAGATCATCTTCTTCAAGAGTGACTAGAATCTTTGATTTCAAGGAGCTGAAATTCAATGCTCCATCAAACCTATCTTCTACTAATGTTTTGTTCTTCATTTGATTGGTTTCTTCAAATTCTCGCCAACTGAATTTTGAAAACCTAATGATTAGGTTGAATTAGAAACCTTGGATTATATTGGACTTATGACTGCCAATAATCATTTTGATAGAATCACAGAGATGCTTGCTGATTTAGGAAAATGTTTCTTCAGAAATCCAGAATTAATATTCTGCGGGAAATTTCGACACCCTAGAAATCCTAGGGCCAAAAATCAAAATTTCTCAAAATTTCATTTTGAGAGCTTCTGGAGATGCACTGGAAGAGGCTGTATTCTTCTAAGAAAAAATTATCCCCAGCGTCCAAGTAATAAGAGTTGAATCATCACTGAAAAGGAGGCCATACAGATTTTCCTGGAAAACCTAGAAGGGTTGTACAGTTCTACAAAAAAAGAGCTGAGACTTGGTGGATGCTTGTGCAATGGGTTCTTTCAAGACCTCTGCTCTGATACCATGTTGAGTTTTCAATGTGTTAGTTTAAGCATGAAGTTTATTCCATTTTATCATTTAACCATAACCATAAATGTTTCAGCAACCAAGATCACAAGAAGAAACACCATGCACAAGAACACAAAATGTATCATCAGAAACCCTTCTCAACAAGGGAAGAAAACCCAACCAAATCCTTTGCTATATTCTTCACGAGAAAGATCTTCACCACCAAGAAAAAGCTTAGCACACAAGAGGGTGATTCAAACCCTCGAACTCTAGTGCCCAAGAGAGGTGCACACCTTTTCCCAAAGAAGTGTACTTGCTGAAATTTCCAAGCTCACAAGAAATATATGATTCCACAATGAGGAATCTTCCCTTACTTATATTGGACTTGTCCTATCAACATAAGTGTCTATTGGCTCAATAGGGATGACCTCTCTAAGTCACATTATAATTCATTATTATTATTATAATTAATATTGACGAGATTAATTATATTTTACATTTATTATTAACCACATTAAGGTGGGGCCGACCTGTACCCTTTACATAACAATTAGGGTTACAGGAAGGTATGACTCTTAAACAATATATATAGCAAAGGATTTGATACACCCACTAGTGCTCATCCACTAGGGGCACATCTGGTTCACTGCATTACACAGAAGAACCATATCTTTTAGACGTTCACTTGTGCTCGTCCACACACACATCCACTCTATAAATCTTCTTTCCCATTGCCTCACATGAGAGAATCATCTGGAGTCTTCTTGTTAACTCTGTTGCTCAGAGGAGGCTAATACATCATCTTCATTCTTGTTCACATGACGATGCACCCAACACTTTGGGATTTCACACGTTCACCTTGTGCTCAACCACATGCACGTCTAACTCAACAGATCGCCTTTCCCACTGGATAATCATCTGGAGTTCTTCTCAACCCTCTGAATGGAGGGGGTCATCTCTACGTTCCTAGCTTTGTCTCAGGAACCACGCACCCTTCTTAGGGGCTTTCTCTCAGGTTTGTAAGCTGAGAGAAAGACTCACATAGCTGCAATGATCCACATCTCACAGGTTTGTAAGCTGGAGACATAGCTGCAATCATCAACAGACATTTGTATTGTAGACAATCCATTTCTCCATTAAAGGGGAGACTTAGAAATAATGGAGATTAGTTGCATACTCCTCTAAACTGAATAATGGTTCCAACCATCTAAACTGAATATCACCATATATATTGTACTCCTCATTCATTTAATAAATGCGCAGCGTTGCTTTTCCTTTGATGGCCTCTCCAGCTGATGTCTCGCCTATGAGCAACAGGTTCCATTTCATTACTCTTATTTTCAAGTATTTTTGGTGTTGTTTAACTGTTCTACGTTTTTGTCATTTTCATCCGAAGACGATCGCATAAATCTATACAAAATCACAATTTTCTGTTTTTTAAATTGTATTTCTGAATGTTGAAATGGATTTAGCGTGCTGAAAAACTCAGATAATACAGAATTAACCACTCAAATATACAGATCCAACAATTTCTTACCGGATTTTAAACATAATTAAATGAAAAATATCCCAAGAAAACAACCAAAACATAGAACAATTATCCTGAAACTTAATTTTTTCATTATTTTACTGCTCCATCCTGTTCAATCCTGTTGCAACTTGCCACTCACTTTTAAGGACGTAACGGGTTGCCCATCAAAGATAACTGCATCCCTCCGGACCTGTATAAAAGTACACACAACGACAAACGTCCCGTCCTGTCCTGAAGACGAGTGCGTTGTGTTCTGTTCACTTTTCTTATGAAATTCGTAATACGTTCGTGAGATTCGGCCTCGATACGTTTTGTTGGTTATGTGATTTTGAGAATAATTTATAGGAGGCGTTGTCTAAGTCAGAAGTGTCTTAACCAGAATCATGCCCTGGGTTGTCGATTCTGATTTTCTGTCTTTTTGGCCTAATTGCCATAAGCAATATCAGTTTTTTTTTTATCTAATTGCCATCAGCAATATCGTTTTTTAGCCACATGCCCACATAATAACCACTCTGATACCACTTCAATTTATTGAATATTACGATATCATATTGTTGTGCGATGTGTGGTATTTGTTGACTAATTCGTATTCTTCTTCTTCCAAACTATGGCTTGATGGTAAAATTGAACTCCATATTGAGGAGGTAAAGGTATACGTTTATAGGATAATATTGTCATAAAAGGCAGGAAAAAAATGAAAATTAATTTAGAGTGAAATTGCATAAGTGATAATAAAAATGTAGAAAATGAACGTTGATTTTATCAATTTATAAGTCTACATGAAGAACAAGAACATCATTAATTTGAAATAAATTCAAAAACATTAGCAAAATGTTACATCCTGAATTCATTATAGGACATGATATGAATTCATTATAGGACATGATATTGTCAAAGATGGCCACTCCAACAAATTTTAGAAGCTATAATAATGTATGAAATCAAAAAAGAATGCAACATTAAAGAATTGAATATGGATGGATAAAAAATCTACATTATAATACATAATCAACATAGTAAGAGTAAGAGAACAAAAATTTGAGGAAGTCCTACTTATTTCATTATATATGTATAAAACTTTTCAAAGAGGATATTATGTTATAATTTTAAGATAAACAATTTAAATATAAATCTTTTAGTATAAAACTTTTCAAAAAGGGTATTATGTTATAAATTTATTATAAACAACTTAAATATAAAAATTTTAAAGAAGATACTAGGTTATGATCTCAATCAAATATATAAATAATAAAATGTAATATATAAAAAATAAAATGTGAATGTCACAGTAAGTGATACAAAAATGAATAACATAGTAGTTGAATAATAATAAAATTTATTATTTCATTGTCAAAGTATAATATCTTTTATATAGAATTGATTAGATCTCATGTATGAGAGTGTCTCCCTTTTTAGTTTAATATATATTATAATTAACTAAATTATACTATTTACGATCTTCTACTTTCTTTACCATTTTCTCTCGATTTAATTGGATAGTACCCCATATCTTTTGGGTTTAAGAGAGTCGTCATAATAGTGGGAAGGTTTTTTTTTATAAGAAATGTAGTTGTTTTTTTGTCCTTTTGAAAATGATCACTCATCAAAAGTGAAGAAAGTTATGGGAGTCTTGAAATAATATTGTGTTATTGGGGTTAGGTCCAATACTAAGGGAATATTGAGGTAAAAGTGTTTTGTGCCCTATGTTACCAACACATATACATGTGTTTTTGTAAGGAGAAAGACTTCTACTTTGAGTGTGGAATTGAGATAGGAAAATATAAGTCATCTTGCCTTGGACAAGGCTTCTTGCAGAGAACAAAGCTTCTACTTAGTGTGAAACTGAAGTAGAGAAAAAAATAAAATAAAATAATAAAAAATTTCATTGTAGGATGCTATTTCATTACCAACTTTCTTAGAAATTAGAAATAGTATCTTCTCTTGCTCTCTCCTTTCTAATTATGTTTTGAATTGTTTCATGGACTGTACTCTCTTGAGAACCTCTTGCTCTCTCCTTTCTAATTATGTTTTGAATTGTTTCATGGATTGTCCTCTCTTGAGAACCACCATTTCTAATCTAAAGGTCTTCACATAAAACAACTTAGCCAATGCTTACAATTTCTCCTTCTTTGGGCTTATGAGATATTGTTGTTTCATCATGCACATAATCAACAACCCCATGCCACCTTTGTTTGGTAGTTATTCTTCCATTGAAGTTATAGGCGAATGAGTCTTTGAGTTTTTTAAATTATTATTATTATTATTATTATTTATTTATTCTTTCCATATCTTCTTAGATTTTAACAATTAGTGTCAAACAATCTATTGAAGTGACTTCTAATATAATTATTGTAGATAGTATATTGGAAAAGTTTGTTTCGTTTATTCTTTCATGATATATATATATATATAATTAAAAACCCAAAATAAAACAACATAATAATTCAACAACAATATAAAATTATTATTCTATTATTTAAATATGATATATTTTATATAAAATATCCTTCTTAACTACTTAATAATCATCAATATTCTTACAATCCTCTATATCAATGGATGTTGACTTAATAATTAATATACATGAAAAATTATATATACATTAAAAAATTAATATATAACTTATCATTATTATCATTTTAAAAAAACTCTATATTTTTCATATTTTTATATATTATGTAGATAATGTATTTTTATCTTATTTATATTAATAATTATTATAATATATATTATTAAACAACAAAAAAAAAATGTGTAAAACTTTCCATCTTATTTATATCAATAATGATTATAATATAAAAATATTCAAAAGTATTGTATTTCTTTATATAAGGTTACTTTATAAAAAAATTAATATAAGGTTATAGTTGTAGGAGAGACCTTACTCCTTTATATGAGGTCACTTTATTAAAAACTTTAGTGCCAAGTTATAGTGGTAAGAGAGACCCTACTCCTTTATATGAAGTCACTTTATTAAAAAACTTTAGTGCCAAGTTAATAGTGTTAGGAGAGACCCTATGTAGATAATGTACCCTTATCTTATTTATATTAATAATAATTATAATATAAAAATATTAACAATAATAATAATAATATAAAAATTTTCAACAAGTAGTACTCCTTCCATGAGGTCGCTTTATAAAAACTTTAGTGTGAGGTTATAGTGGTAGGAGAGATCCTATGTAGATAATGTACCTGTATCTTATATATATTAATAAGGACTATAATATAAAAATATTTAACAAGAAGTATTCACAAGTACCCCTTATGTGAGGTCACTTTATAAAAACTTTAGGTCACTTTATAAAAACTTTGGTGTGAGGTTATAGTGGTAAGAGGTCACTTTATAAAAACTTTAGGTCACTTTATAAAAACTTTGGTGTGAGGTTATAGTGGTAAGAGAGATCCTATGTAGATAATGTACCTTTATTAATTATATATATAGATAATTATATATATATATATATAATTAATATATATATATATATATATTAATTATATATATATATAATTAATATATATATATTAATTATATATATATATATAATTAATAAATATATATATATATATATATATATATATATATATATATATATATATAAAAGGACTATAATATAAAAATATTTAACCAGAAGTATTCACAAGTACCCCTTATGTGAGGTCACTTTATAAAAAACTTTAGTGTGAGGTTATAGTGGTAGGAGAGACCTATGTAAATAATGTACTCTTATTTTATTTATATTAATAATGACTATAATGTAAAAATATTCAACAAAAATGACTATAATATAAAAATATTCAACAAGTACTTCTTCTCTAGGTCACTTTATTTTATATTCAACAACAAGTACTTTTTCTCTGATGTCACTTTATCAAAACTTTTGTGTAAGGTTATGATTTTTGTTTAAACAACATGGAACTGTTAAGACGTACTCGTAGAGTTTTACGAGTTTAGAGGGTTCATCCTATTTTTGGGTTTAATTAATTTTTAAGCTGCATAGGTTGAGAGGGCTCTGGTTTTGGTTAAATGAATTTATGATGAAGACCAGGTAAAAAACAACAGTAAATGTAGATCAAGCCATCGAATCCGAATTAAAAGCATTATATATTATTTAAAAGATGGTCATAGCAGACTGTATAACATCTTTACGTGGCGCAAATAATAAAATTAGAGTTAGTCGGAGGTGATATAAGTATTGAGATCAATATGGTGGGGTGGTTTCTGAACGTCCTCCAATGATCGAAGCCAATACGTTTGCTGTTCATGCACCGTTTTGTTATTGTTAACTTCCTCAATCCATTTCTGTTGGCCCTCTGGATAGAAAATGCCGTTTTTTGGGTGGGGAACCCACCATGCCTCCTCTTTCTCTTCATCTTTCTTCGAATCGTCATCAGGCGTGCAAACTATTTTGTTAACATCCACTGAAGCCCATCCATGCGACCCACGTCCCCTGCAAATCATGACAAATATTAAAACTGCAGGGTTTGTATCAGAGCAAGGTATATCATATGCTGAAGAACAATTTATAATAATAAATGCGCTTACCCTGACGAGAAGTAGCTCCTGGAAGTGGGTGCATGCAGCTTCTTTGGCACGCTCGCCTGCATCATCAGATTTCTAAGGCTTATCATTTCCATTGAATATAATTGAATTGTCTCCTCCTCCTCCTCTTTGTTTGTGTCTCGGCCTCTTCAGGGCTCGTGACAAACCAGTAAGTATGGGGCGAAATGATCAGAGACGGTGGTCTCTCTATTTCTACAGAGAGAGCCGATAACTGTTTATGGGGAGAAGGGACAATAATTCTATATTCTTTCGGGGAATAACGCCACTTTTGACGTAATCAACTAAGCTCGATTTTTTGTCGTTAAAAGGAAAAAATATGGCTATTGTGGGACTGGCTGGTGTTACTTTATTCTTCTGAACGGTCATGGCCAATGGATAAGTAAAATGAAGATGCCACTTTTTCCAGAAATAGGAGAACTGTCATGGCCGATGCCACTTTTTCCAGAAATAGGAGGGTAATGTGTACCTATTATTAATTATTCTGAGATAGTGGAGTGGGTTATTGATGATCTAAGCGGCCGGTGCGAATTTCAATTATTTTTGACAAAGTGGAGAAGATGGAATGAGAAACGCGCAAGGAATCAGGTGACCATGGATGCCATAAGCAGAAAAATGACGGCTTGCATGTTGGAGTTATTGAACTGTTTTGGCACGAGAAGGGTGAATACTAATCAGCTTGCTGTTTAGTATTTAATGCTGCGATTAGTGTATATATTATCGTTGGATTACTTGATATATGCTATTAGTGTATATATTGTCGTTGGATTATTTGATATATACAATCTATTTCAACATTGAATATTGCTCAGTAAACTGGTTATTGTTCACATGCTAGAAATGGAACGGCCTTTCAAATCATCCAAGATTATTGACCAGTTATATCTATTTTAGCATTGAATATTACCCAACAAGCTGGTTATTATTCTCACCATGTTCTCGAAGTCCAGCAAGAACATGGTGAGAACTTCACGTTTTGAAGAGTATGGTTGAAGCCCTAGAGGTCACACGAAGACAAAGAGCAGTGGAATACTTTGTTCAATACTAAATGCGAGGTTGGAGGTAAATGTTGTATGTTAATTTTGAAGAAAAAGAGTAGTGGAATACCTTGTTCAATACTAAATGCGAGGTTGGAGGTAAATGAGGTTGGAGGTAAATGTTGTATGTTAATTTTGAAGAAAAAGAGCAGTGGAATACCTTGTTCAATACTAAATGCGAGGTTGGAGGTAAATGTTGTATGTTAATTTTGAAGAAAAAGAGCAATGGAATACCTTGTTCAATACTAAATGCGAGGTTGATGGTAAATGTTGTATGTTAATTGTTGATACCTTGTTTAATACTAAATGCGAGGTTGAAGGTAAATGTTGTATGTTAATTGTTGATATCAGCACTACATAAAATCTAGTCTGTATATGAGTAATTCAGAAATTTAAATTGAAATGTTTAGTGCATACAAAGTATCTTATTTTATTAGTTAATTAATGTAATTTTCATGGAACATCTTTTCTTAATAAGACACATTAGGTACTTGGTGTATATTATTCAATGTGAAAGGGTAGTCTTACCTATTTTGGGAGATCACAAGTAGTTAGAGTTTTGGTAGTTGATACTCATTAATGATGAGATCACAAGTAGTTAGGGTTTTGGTAGTTGATACTCATTAATGATGAGATCACAAGTAGTTAGGGTTTTGGTAGTTGATACTCATTAATGATGAGATCACAAGTAGTTAAGGTTTTGTTAGTGAAAAACTGTTTATAGAGGTAGAATGTTATGTAATCTTTTATAGTATTTTCATTGTATTGGAGTTTTTCTCCTTTGAAGTTTATTATCAATATAAGGGTTTATATTTTACAAGTTTAATACTCTTGCTTCTCTTATTTTACTTTTGCAATTTTAATTTGTTTTGATAATTAAGTACACTACAAGCTGTATATGATCTCTTTTTTGTGCAAAACAATACAAGTAGTACTGCACTAGACAAATTATATATATGGATTCAATCTTCTATGTACCTTTGAGTATATAGGAATCCTCCTAGGTGCACCTAAAACAATAATTACATAAACCTATCAGTCATTTTGTTGCTACAATACATAAGGGCGGTGTTTATACTTCTTAGTTAGCAATGTGAAATATCTGGCAATTAAATTCTCATATATTGAGATATCATGCATTTGAGAATTTTGTCAATATAGTAAAACTCTAGTAGGGGAAACATATTTCAAAAGAATCCTTGTGTTACATTGATTACATTGGTATAGCTCTTAGTTAATAGTTATACCATTAAGGATGTTGATCATGTTGGTATAACTCTTGGACCCATGTGTCCCATGGATACCATGACCACCCAACTAGAAATCCAGGTTTGTAGGATTGATACAAGAATAGGCCTTTAAGATTAACAACCTCGAAGAATAAGTCTCTAAGATCGAAAACCTTCAAGAAAAAGGTTTCTAAAACCAATTACCAGCTAGAGTAAAACCAATTACCAACTACAGTTTGTCCTTGTAGTCCTATGAGGAATGCAACATTGGCAAGAGTCGTTGGTGCAATAGGCTAGTTGTGAATCATATGTAAGAGGTGAGTTTTGCACATGGTTACCCTTTTAGTAGAATCAACACCATGTGTTTTGATTTCTTAAAGTAGATCTAAACAATTTTAATGGTTTGATCCAATAGGATAGGTTATCTAAAATAAATAAATCTGCAGAAGAGATAGAACTCACACCAATGTATCTCATTAATCAAGAAAACGATTACATTTATAGCTTGATACACAAGCAACGGTTTCCTATAATAGTGGATC
>JZKD02S1620965.1:56296-68693 GCA_000966675.3 Picea glauca
GAAGACCTAATAGAAGCTTCCGCTTCTAGAAGGATCTTCCCCTAGATGCTTCTTTTTAGTATAAATAGGAGTCGAGGGTATGAGAACCCTAGCTTGGATATTATTGTAATAGAGCTCTGCTCATATGGAGGCTTCCCCCTCGAAGAGGCCCATGAACATTGCTTTCAGATTCAAAGTGCTATTTATGTTGTTATTCTTATATCATTTCAGTGTTATTGTGGTGAATGTTCTGGTTATATTGTTGTTATTCTGCCATTACTAGCATTTTATTTCTGTTCTGAACACATTTTATATCTGGTATATTACAAAAAGATAATGAATGCAATAGTAATGTGAGTTGTTGGTAAGGTCATCATCATGTGATTTATTTCCGATTTGGTAGTCATTTACATGAGAAACTAAGTCATCACTCTAAAATTGTAATGGTAAGTTGAAAGGGATTATTACAAAGTTATTGGGGTCCATATGTTACAATATGACATTAGAGTTTTTTGATGTCATGTCAATGTCATCTTATGGTATGTTGATATCAATTTGTTATTTTAAGAAGTTGGGGTGTATGATTAATGTTATCCAACATCCTAAGTTCAAAGTGAAGGTGTAATGTTTTTTGTGTTTATGGCAATAGATCAATTTGAGTCATCAAGAATGAGATCATGTTGTAGTGAAAGTGTCTTTTATGATGTGATTGGTCACATGAGAAATAGTTGGTTGTCATAAATTCTAGAGAAAGAGACATTGTGTAGTGTTTCTTTATGTATTTTGACCAAGTTGTATATGAGAGGAGTGTAAGAGGAAGTACCCCTAACAAGTATTGTCTCTCACTTGCAGAGAAAGATTCAAAACAATGTATCTTTCAGGAAGAGATTCGTGGTGGGAAGTAACACTAGGTTTCCTAACTTAATGTTGCAAGGCTTCATTCATGTTGGAATTATTCACTCCAATATTGGACAAGATTGTTTTGTAGATTACAAATCATTAAAGAAAAAAATTATGACTCCATAGGAATAAAGTAAAGAGTAAATCAACAAATGAAAATATTATGGTTCTATGGTATTTGGGGCAATGTTTAAAATTTTCATAATGTAATTGGGCATATGGTTGTAAGCCCATGCATACCCCTAGTTTCATTATAGTGCATTCCACTCATGGTCTGGTATTCAACAACAATTGTGTGGCATTAGATTCATAGTTGGAGGTTTGATGTTCATAGTTGTGTTTCCTTGAAGGGGAGGTTGTTCACCGATATAAGAAGTTGGTAATACTTGTGTGTTGGCTAAGATATTCATTGTTTCTATACTTTGTGCGATGTTATACTAGGTGTGTTGAAATCATGTAAGATTTAAGGAAGAAGGATCAATAGAGAACAAAGTGCATTGGTCGCACTGGTTAGCTCTTGGAAATTGCTAGCGTATGTGTTTTCACATTCAAGGGTAATTCATTAAGGATTTGAATGAACCATGTAGATGAAGGACATCCTAATAGACTAACATTTATAATGGCTAAGTACCCATGTATCCAAGTGGACGGTTGTTCCTTTATATGGACTTTTATAGTTTGGTGTGTTGGACAATTGGTTTTCATTTATATCAACGAATATTGGATTGATGTCAATTGATGTGACGGGTATATTTGGAGAAGTTTCCAAAGTGGTCCCCTTATGGCATTTCTCTAAGAATGGTCCTCATGGGAAGATGCTTTGAAGAAGTCTACAAGAAATCCCTAAGTATGGTTAAGGATCCCGTAGTTGATCATGAAATTTGGTAATGAAGGATAGAGTAAATGAAGGTAACCCACTCATATATGGATAGTACTTGTCGTGATGTTTCCGATGATATGGGGAATTCCACGTGGTTCCTCATGGTTAGGGAGATATGGCTTTGTAAAGTTGGAAGCCCCGAAGAGTGGACAAGAAGCCCCTAGTTTGTTATAATTCTTGGTCAAAGGGGTAAATTTGTTATAACAAGAAAACCCTAGAAGCCCGAAATTAAGGAAAGGACTTAGCTAGCACAAGTATAAATACACCTCAAGGAGTTACTCATAAGTACACTCACACACTTATTCATTGATTATATTTCTTGTGATATTTTGGTAAAGTTGTAGCGTCATTTTCTGAGGTAGCAAAGAAGGGTTGACGGCGAAAATCTCAGAGTTTCAGAAAAACCCTAGTTTCTGAGGTATACGCGAGTTGCAGGTCTATAAGGGAGCATATGTATGCGAGTTGTAGTGGAGGAAATGGCATATATACACGGGATGTAGAAGGGAAATTTGTGTACATTTGAAAAGCTTGTGAAAATTTGAATAGATGTTGGTACTAGGTCCCTAGAATCTGAAAGAAAGTTCACAGGTCAGTCTCTTACTTTTTCAGTTCAACTTCAAAGGTATTGGCATGGTTGTATACTTGTTTTGATGGTTACTTCTTGTTAGGATATGGTGTATGCTTGAAGCATACTTGGTATGGTTGGTTTGGTATTTGGATATGGTATATCTTGGTTGCTTGGTTGAGTGAGGAGCACTCTTATATCTGGTTCATCACATGACATGGTTCTTATAGTTCTTATCTTTGAGTTGATTGTATATGGTTGAGGGATATTCATGTTATATGGTGATGTATGCATGAGGGGCATGCATAGGTTCTTTGAGATGCTTCATTGATGACATGGTACATATCTGCACATGGTTGATGATATGGTATATGGCAAAGGTTGTACATGGTTGATGATCTAGTTCATGATTCACTATTCATTGATGATATATCATTTGGTTCATGATTGATGCATGAAATAGTATGTATATTGGTATACACTTATTACATGGTATGCTACATGTTTAGTTGATTGATGAGACAATGGCAAAGACAATGACAGTGACAGTGAAAGAGTTGTGGCAGTGAAAAAAATAGAGACAATGATAGAGACAGTGACAATGATAGTTACAGAGTTGTGACAGTGACAAAGTTTGTGGCAGTGGCAGATTTTGTGACAATTCGTCTACATTTATATTTTAGGGCGGGAGGATGGGGCAAGGAAAGGTGGTTGTATCCACCTTCTGGTTGTAGCCGAAGAACCTAGGGGGTTGTACCCTCCTTTTGGTTGGAGCCATAGAATCAGGGAGCTGTAGTTTCCTTCAAGTTGGATCTTGAGAATAGCGGGTTGGAGCCTCCTTCATGTTGTAGCTAGAGAATCATAAGTTGGTGCTTCCAATGAATGTTTTCTTTTGATAAATATATAAGAAAATCATTATGTGGTTTTCTCCCATTCGGGTTTCCAAGTAAATATTGGTGTATTGTGTTCTTGATGTGATGTTTATTATGTGTATATGCTTATGATATATATGATTGGATGCATTCATAGATGATACATCGATGATAAACTATTGAATACTACTGGTAAAGATAAAGAATATATATAATGTGGTTAAAATTGGTATAATTGTTAAATACTTATTCAAACACCCCCCCTCAGTAATCCAACAATTGGTATTAGAGAGGGTCCTTCAAGAAGAAATCTAACCACTAGAAGGAGATCATGGATTATGCTAGAATTGGGGTGCCATAGTTTGATGAAGAGAACTATGCATTATGGATTAAAAGAATGAAAACGTATATACAAGAACAAGGATTCGATGTTTTTTGAGCAGTAGTAGATGGATAGAAAGCACCAACCACTCCCCCGACAGATAAGGATGGAAATAAACTTGAAGACAATGATTCTAGAGCCATAAATTATATCCTGAATGGGTTGACTGAATCAATATACACAAAGGTTGTGAACTGTGAATGCAAAAAATAAATATGGGACAAACTGAATAATATCTATGAAGGAGATGCCAAAGTTAAAGGATCCAAAACATTCAGAGTCAAGTTTGAACAATTGAAGATGAAGGAAGATGAAAACATTGCCTCCTACTTTCTATGAGTTGATGAGACAGTCAATGCCAAAAAGGGTCTGGAAGAAGAAATGAAGGAAAAAACCATTGTTCAAAAGGTATTGAGGTCTCTACCTATGAGATATGATCTAAATATTTCAACCCTAGAAGAAAGAACATATCTAGACACATTGAGCATGGATGAGCTACATGGGATACTCACATCTTATGAGATGAGGATAGAGCACAACAATCCAATCTTGAAGGAAGCAACATTCAAGGCATCCAAGAAGACAAATAATAAAGAAAAACATAAGCCAAAGTCATACTATTGTTGCAGCGATGATTCAGAGGAAGATGAAGAAATAACTAACTTCATCAGAAGATTGAAAAAAGGAACTAGAAAATACAAAGGTAAGCTTCCATTGATTTGTTTTAATTGTGATGGTGTTGTCATTTTTCTAATAAATGTCCTTATAAGAAAAAGAAAAGAAATGAAGAAGAAGATAACCCTAAAAAGAAAATTCAAGAGGGTAGAAGAAACACAAAGAAGTTTTTCAAGAAAATCCTTTGCACCAAGGAAGACAGTTCTTCATCAGACGAAGATGAAGTCAATGACAGTGATACTGAAATGGTACTATTCATGGAAATCGAAGACTCCGATGATGAAGGCTCCAAATAAGAATATGAAGAGTCTGAAGTTGATTACAAAGAATAATTGCTAAGTTCCATAGAAGTAATAAAAAGGGAAAATAAGAAAAATAAGTCACTCGAGGAAGAACAAAAGAAGACATAAAATTCTCAGAATTCCAACTCTAAAGAATTAGAGAAGATGATTATGAAGTTGAAATTCCAAGAAGAAGAAGACAAGATAATAAAATAAACTCTCAGAGAGTAGTTAGAAGAAAGAGACAGAACCATTGAACTCTTGGAGGAAGAAATAGTCACTCTAACAAAAGATCTCCATAAGAAGGCTATGCAACAAAACAACACCAATATATTGGATAATATCATCAACAGTCAAAGACCTTACTATGAAAGATCTGGATTGGGATACAATCAGACACAGACAAATAAAGGTTCAAGATCCAAAACGATAGAACAAGAAGCAAATCCAAGAAGCTAAGCATAAGCTGTTATAGGTCCCTCGAAGGAAGAAGACATGAAAACTCAAGGGGAAGGTTACAATGACACTAAACCACTTAGAATATTCAGAAGTCAATATCAGTAGCAGCCAGCTATAGAAAGACCTCAAGAAGAAGAAGGATTCAGAAGAGTGGCACCATTCAGAAGATATTCCACTCCTAGGTATCAAACTATTTTTATTGGTTAATGTTATTCATTTTATAATTTGGGCACAAAGCTATAAATTGTAGAGCCAATACCAAGAACATAAGCAATGGTGAGGGTTATACAAGAAATAGTTATCAAGGAAGATATCATGAAGCACATGGTAGAATCTACAACAGATTCAGATCATTAAGTGATGAGGTAGAATGTTACAAGTGCAACAACATTGGACATATAGCTATAGATTTCATAATCATTGTTCCTCTAATGGAACCAAATAATAATATCAACAATCATAAGAATAAACCACAAAGGATATGGATAAGAAAGAATGATCAATTCAACACTGAAGAATGCAATCTTACTTTTCAATCTCAACAAAAGAAATGTGGATGGTATGTTGACAATGGATTCTCCAAGCATATGACCGGTGATAAATACAAGTTTCTAACATTGAAGAAGGAAAGAGATGGATCAATTTCATTTGGACATGAAAACTCAGTTAGGATTATTGGAAAGGGTACAGTCAAGATCGGAAGTAAGGATGCCATGACCGAAATTTTTTTATTGGTCGAAGACATGAAACACAATATGTTAAGTTTAATGCAAATGTGTGATCAAGGACATACACTTGTGTTTGATTCAAAGAAGTGCGAGATAAGGAAAGAAGAATCAGGAAAGTTGCTAGCTATAGTTGTAAGAAATCCAAGAAACATATATGTTATAAATGAAATAGGAAAGGGAATATGTTGTTTAGGAAAGGGTGATGAAAGTTGGCTCTGGTACAGAAGAATGTGTCACAAATTTTTTGATAATCTTGTCAAATTCAGCAGAAAGGAAGCAGTAATAGAAATTCCCGAGATCTCGAAGCCAACGAATATTCTATGCAAGCATTTTCTACAAGGAAAACAAACCAAGACAAAGTTCAAGTCAAAGGAGTACTCCGCGAGAAAGTCGCTTGGAATTGTGCATACTGATCTAGTTGGACCAACTAGAACAAAAGGATTGAAAGGTGAGTATCAATTTATGCTACTGGTTTATGATTATACAAGAATGAAGTCTGTTTTCTCAGGAAGAAGTGAGAATCATTTGAAAACTTCAAGATATACAAGGAAATGGTTGAAACTAAAACAAATTCGCAAATCAAGTGTTTAAGATCAGATAATAGAGGATAATTTACATCAAAGGAGTTTATGGACTTCTGTAGTGAGCATAGAATAAAAGGGAGTTCTCGACAGCTAGGACACCTCAAAAAAATGGAGTTGTCAAAAGAAAGAAAAATACAATATGAAAAATGGCCAGAACCATATCGATGGATTCTAAATTAACAAATTTCTTTTGGGTTCAAACAATACACATAAAAGTTTGCATTCAGAACAGAGGACTGATCTGAAGCAACACTCATAAGACTCCCTATGAACTATGGAAAGGAAGACCAGTGAATGTGAAGCACTTCAGAGTTGTTGGAAGAAAATGATACATCAAAAGAGAAGACAACATAATGGGAAATTTTGACTCTCGAGTTGACAAAGGAATACGGGTTGGATACACCAGTAAAAGGAAAGCATACAAATGCTTTAATATAAGGATCAACAAAATAGTGGAAAGTATCAATGTGACAATTGATGAGTCTGATGGTGGGAATAAGAAGGAAGGAAGAAAAGAACCAGAGGAACATGCCCACGAAGAAGAAGAATTGAAGGAAAAATAAGCAGAAGAAGAAGACAAAAAAGAACAGTTAGGGGAAGAGCAAGAAGATGAGCAACAAGAAATTAAAGAATCTCCAAAGACACCTAGAAGATGAGTGGTAAATAATCATAAATTGGATCAGATCATTGGAATTAAAGATGTCGGGGTTGAAACCAGAAGAAGAATTCGTTCACAAGAACAACAACATCTAGCACTTCTATCTACTATTGAGCCAAGCAATTTTGAAGCCAACAAGGATGAATACTAGGGCAAGGCTATGGATGAAGAGTTAGATCATATTGAAAAGAATGACACATGATCATTAGTTCCAAGTCCAAAGAATAATAATGTCACCAGAACAAAGTGAGTCTTCATAAATAAGTTGAATGAGAACAGACAGGTTACTAGAAATAAAGAAAGATGGTATGCAAAGGATACTCTCAAGTTGAGGGTATATATTTTGAATAGACATTTTCTCTGGTTTCCAGAATGGAAGAAATAAAATTGATTCTAGCCTATGCTTGTTCGAAAAACATCAAAGTGTATCAGATGGACATGAAATCAACATTCTTGAATGAATATCTAGAGGAAGAAGTCTATTTTGAGAATCCTGAAGGATTTCAGTTGACAAAGAAAGAAGGATATGTCTACAAGTTTAAGAAAACACTATACGGACTCAAGTAAGCACCCAAAGCATGTTATTCCAGACTAGACATATATCTACAACAACAAGGCTTCAGGAAAGGAAATACAGACAAGAATATCTACATAAATATTGATCAAGACAATGTATTAATCATCTAAGTTTATGTAGACGATATCATCTTCGGAAGTGACGATGAAATAAGGAGTCAGAAGTTTGCTAGAGACATGCAACACGAGTTTGAGATGTCATTTCTTGGAGATTTAACTTTCTTCTTGGGACTTCTGATATGATAGAGTAGTAAATGTATCTTCATCTATCAGAAAAAGCATATCAAAGAAATGTTGAAGAAGTTTGGAATTATAGATTGTAAACCAGTTAGTACTCCTATGCAAACAAATTGCAATTTAAGTAAGTATGCTAATTCAAAGGATGTAGATCATAGGTAGTACAGATCGATGATTTGATGTTTACTCTATGTGATAGCTTCCAGACTAGACATGATGCATGCAGTTGGACAAGTTGCAATGTTTCAAGCAACACCAAATGAATCCCATGTTTTAGCAGTGAAGAGGATATTCAGATATCTCAAAGGCATAGAAGAATTTAGATTATGGTATTCAAAAGGAAAAGATCTATCTCTTGTTTCCTACACAGATGCAGATTGGGCAAGTTGTATTGATGATAAAAGAATTATAATTGGAGAAAATTTCTAATTGGGTGATTTCATGGTATCATGGTTAAGCAAGAAACAATCATCAGTATCTTTGTCCACAACAGAGGAAAAATACATTGCAACAACGACATGTTGTACTCAATTTATTTGGATGAAGTAGACTTTGCAGGATATGCAAGTAAAGTATGATGAGGCCATTTCAATACTGTGTGACAACACCAATGCCATCAATATTTTAAAGAATCCATCGATTCACTCTAAAATGAAGCACATTCCAATCAAGTATCACTTCTTATGGGAACATGCTACAAAGAAGAAGATCAAGCTAGAGTGTGTCGAGACAAAAGAGCATATTGCATATATCTTCACCAAATCACCTGCAAGGGAACCTTTTGAGTATCTATGACAAAAACTTGGAGTAGTTTCTTCTCCACAGTGATCCACTCAGCATCGAGCTTAACTAGACAGGGGGAGAGAAAAAAAATTCTGGAATAAGGTCAAGTAACGAAACTTTTGTATGATTTTCATATATATATATATATATAGGAAGCACCATGAAGATAAAAGTATGTAGAGTTAGCAGAGGCTTATAGATAGGGGGAGAAACCCTGGATGAGGAGTACCCTTTTCCATTGATGTCAAAGGGGGATATAAAAAGAGTAATTCATGAAGAGATAGAGACATGCAGTCAGGGGGAGAAATGGTCACAAGAGGAGCATGAGCATAAGAATTTCCATGCCTAACTGTTGCCATCAATGCCAAAGGGGGAGATTGTGGGACAATTGGTTGTCATTGATGTCAACAAATATTTGATTGATGTCAATTGATGTGATGGGTATATTTGGAGAAGTCTCCAAAGTGGTCCCCTTATGGTGTAACTCTCAGCATGGCCCTCACTGGAAGACTCTTTAAAGAAGTCCATAATAAATCCCTAAGTATGGTTAAGGATCATGTAGTTCATCATGGAATTTAGTCATGAAGGATGGAGTAAATGAAGGTAACCCAGTCATAGATGTATAGTACTCCTCATGTCATTTCCAATGATATGGTGAGTTTCAGGCTTATAAGGGAGCATATCTATGCGGGCTATAGTGGAGGAAAGTGCGTATATACATGAGATGTATGTTACACATCAAAATTACTCATTACGACAATGGCCTAGTGTCGTCGTTATCAATATTAAAAGTGTCACATTTTGGTCACAAGTGTTAGAAAAAGCATACTGCCATATTGTCTGTGTCGTGCCTATAACGACATCGGAGGGACACTTGAAACACCTCAAAAAACTGATTTGGAAGAAGAGGAATGGGTTAACAAAGTTTATAAACCTTTTTCCACTAGAAAATCCACTAAAAATACATTTTTTGAGAGGAGCGCTCCAATATACACTGACATAGTGCACTGACACTCTGTGCACCCTTTTAGGTGAGCGCTATAACACTTTGGTGCCCCTTTTGGGGGAGCGCTACCTTTGCTGAGAAAATTTTGGGTTTGTTCAGGCAAATCAGGGAAGAATCCCTCAATTCTTGAAGGTGGTTTGATTCAAATAGATGGTCAAGGCATGATCTTAGGGAGGATCCTCAACTGCAGGAGAAGGATCCTCAACTTATCCTAAGGATCTCTCAAGTGGTTGGGCCTCTCCATGGCTATATAAGGGAGCCTTCTCATGGCGAAAGGGGATGGAAAGTATTGTGAAGCATCTAACTTATGATCTCATGAGGAAGATGTCATTTGGAATTCAACATTCTATGTGTGGACTGTTTAAGCAAGGGTTCGAACAAGGAGAGCTTGATGAAGCTACTACACTCACATCTATGGTTGTAAGTATTCTTCATTGTTGTTCTCATTAATATAACACACTTGGCCTGTTTTTTTCAAGTCTGTGTTCGATCTCACATGAACTTGTCTCTAGTAGATAGATCTTTTTTGAGCTAATCCCAGTAGGGTAAGAAGATGGTTGTATCTTTGTTTGTCTCCAGGGCTCATTGAGTAGTTCAGGATTGAAGCTCAACTCGGACCGTCCAGGGACAAGCGTCGTTAAAAAGGTATGTCTTTTCTCCTTCCTCTACATACATTATCTTATCTAGATCTAAAAGGGTGTCAGTGTCCACGTTAAGAATTCTTTTGTCTTGGTCTTAGGAGTCTAGGGACCTCGAGAGAATCCACTTGTTCGCAGGGGGATTTCTCTTCAACAGAAATTGGCGACTCCACTGGGGATTAATCAAAGCTTTCAGTTTTTTTTTTCCTCACAGACCTTGTCTTACCCTTCGTTCTTTTTAGACCTTGTTCATCCCATATGTCTGATTGAATATGCTGATAGGATCCTTATTCCATCACATCCATTGTGATTGACAAAGTTTGGCTGAGTTTTGGTTTTTTTTGACATTTTTCTTGGTTTTAAGACACCAACGCTCCCCTGCCTATGTTATCAGATTGTTGGCACTCGTTGTTGGCTTTGCACAGAGCGTTATAACGTTCTGATGCCCCTTACACCAGAGCACTACCTTTTTCTCTGAAAAAAAACTTCGATGGTTGTGTTTTATGAAATCCAATATCTGCTTTTACCCTTGCTCAGCTTCTTTGTGCTTAAGTACATCTTCCTATTGACCTTTGACACTTTGCTTTCTAAGAAATAAGCACTTTGTTGTTCAGATTTTTTGAACTTCTTCCTTATTTTGAGTTTTTCTTCTGTTGAGAACTTGGAATCAATCCATTGCTTTCTTCTCTCTTATCTGACTGAGTGAAAACTGTGGTGAAGAACATCAGAAATCTATGAATCATCTCATTTGGTTCTTTGAGGTCATTTTTCTTAGCATCTTTCTTTTATGTGAAATTTTTTATTTTCTTTGTTATCTTTTGTTTTCTTTTTGCTTCCTATTTAAATCATAGCAAGAGGGTGTGTTGTTTGTGCGAAATCTTCTTATGCTTGTCTGAATCTCCTTGATCTAAAAGGTTAGTTGGTAGGAGAAGTTTTGCATTGAATTAATCATCATTCACATACAAATAACAAAGATACATCTTAGTGATTGGTTTGCATATTAGAAGACATTTCTGAAATGTTTTAGCATTACATTAGATTTTATTGAGAACAAATTGATTGAGGACATTCCATATTAGTGTTTGATAGTGAAAACAACTCTTTCTCTTTCCCTTAAATAGGCACTCATTGAAAAGAAACGATTGCTTATCATCTTTTATGCATTTTTTTTGGGAATTGAGTCATCGTTCCATCAGTTTCACTTTCATACACCCTTTGAGTAAAGAAAAACTATAAAATGAATGCCAATTAAAAAATTATCTAGAACATTTTTTATTTTTAGGATCTTCCACCAACATTAGACTAGGATTAGCACTTTGGATTAGGTTGTGAGTACAAATATCCAAAGTTTTCAAAACAAACATTAGTATCCTAAGCTAGGGAGAGTCAAATCCAATTGTCGTATAGGTTTTCTGGGATCCCCCTCTCACATAGGGGTTACACACGAGGTTACATTCAGGCGAATTACAAAGATTATCCCTCCGTGGTTCAACTGTTTGTAGTGGTCAGATCGTATATTGGGGGTCACTTGAAGGTATACCCAAGATTGTGTGTGGGAGCCTCCGGTTGATTTTGGACTTGTTATCCTTCCCATACATTTGGATCGGACTGCCGACTGTACCCACCTAGGGACTAACTGCAAATTGGTGTCTTTAGTTGCCATAATCTTTAGGTACTTACACAACGTGACGATGAAGGGAAGTCTCACTATACCTGGAACAGACATTGGTCAAACTCACTCGTGCTCCTTGGATGGTAAACCCACAATTACTGCGTGGAAGCTTGCACCAAGGTGAAATTCCATTAAGTAGGTCGCCATTGTAACTATTCCACCATATCCTAGCGCCTTCCTAACTTGATCACGAGACATTGGATTTCATCACCAACTAGTACGGTCATCAAGAGAAGGTTTTGTTTGCTTGGTTTTGATTCCTAGATTTTATTAGCGTATGTTTTTTCTTTTTCCTTAGTTGGCCATAGATTTTTTCCGTCGATTTTTCTCTGCCAACATCGACCCTCCACACCGTTCACGTAGGGTATAGGGACTTCCTCCAGAAAATATGGAAGATTCTACCCCTTTACCCCCTCATTCTATGGAGGGATTTCGCCAATAGAACGAGGTTCACAACATTATAACCAGGGATGATTTTAAGGATGGAAATTTCTTTTAAAATGTAGAAACCTTAGCGAATCT
>JZKD02S1620965.1:68743-93092 GCA_000966675.3 Picea glauca
TTTGTAAAAATATTCAAATTTATAAGGATTTTATATAGTTTTTATAAAATTTTGGCGATTTTCAAGGTAAAATAATTTTATCCTATAGAATTTGGGTGAATCATTTTTAAAATAGTGAATCTCATTTTTGGAAAAACCATGGAAAATTAGCCCATTTGCGAAATTTAGCCCCTAAAATCATCCATGATTATAACCTCACAGGAGGAAGTTCCCACCTCTTTGGAGGATTTTTGAATTATTTCAGAGTCTCTGGAGGCTTTCCGCAATCCTGCGGGATATGAGAGGCATTTTCTCCGACTGAATTTAGTCGGAGAACTTGTTGTTATTAATCCTTCTGACATTCTGACTGGGTCACATTCAAACCCTCCAGTCAGAGACCCCCTTTGGACTGCTGACATTGTTCGAATCCCACCGTATGCGGTGCGCGATCTTTACGGACCAGGAATAGGTGTTGATATACCTGTTACCTACACTATACCCTTAGATCATTTTACTGGTACAACCATTATTTCAACTACACTGTCCGTTGATCCGAACGTGCGATCTGTTGGCCCAAGTTCCACTCTTTCTCTCCAGATGGCCCATTCTACAATGGTCCCTCATGTTCTGACTATTCCCACCAGTAATGTGGTGGATAGCCAAGCTACGATTGGAAAACCACTAGCATCTAGGCCTTCATCATCACTTCCTTCTGGGTACAGAGCACTGAATTCTTCTGTTGTCACCACTACCAAAGTTATACCTGGAAGTTCTATACCTATACAACAACCCAAGGGGACTGGTGTTGGTGGATCTAATCCATTAAGCAGCACCGGTCAGTCGTTTACGTCTAGTTCCCAAATTCCAGGAACTCCACCTCATGCTGGGGGGGAACCTCCTTTCAAAGGGCAACCTTCATTTGGGGGCCAACCTCCTTTTGGGGGGCATCCTCCTTCCGGAGGACAACCTCCATTTGGAGGGAAACCTCATACTGGGGGGCAGTCTCAAACTAGAGCCCATCATCAACCGTATGGACAAAATGCGTCTACAACGCCCAATCCATGGAACATTCCTTTCCGAGGAAACCCACAGTTCTCGAGAGGACATAATCCTCAAGGTCCACAACAACCTCTTCTTCCTCAAGGAAATCATCTATATCCTCCTTATGGACAAAGTGCTTACCCCCCTTATAGGAAAACACCAACCGAGTTATAATCCTCAAAACCCATTCGGTTATTCTCCGCTCGCACATGTTTCTCAAACCCCCTCGAATCCTATGTACTCTGGTCAGCATCAACCTTATGCAGGAGGACCCATTGGTTATACTTATCCATCTAACCCAGTGTATGGTCCTACTGGTGTTCCTATGCCACACCAGTATCATCTATATATTAACCGACAACTACCTTTCCTTGCGACTCTGGATCTCCTAGACTTGTCTCGGTTAACGAATGATCCTATTTTTCATTCTCCAGTTTGGTGAGTTATTCCAACTAAACTTCCTTCTGATATTCCAAAATTTGACGAAAAATATGGAGAAGATCCAAATAACCATGTGATGACTTTCCATTTGTGGTGTTCATCAAACTCCCTCATGAATGATTCTGTACGTTTGTGTCTTTTCAGCGAACACGTACAGGTTCTGCAGAAAAGTGGTATATTGGATTACCACGTGCTTCTTTTCATGATTTCAACTCCCTTGCCATGTATTTCCTCATGCACTTTCAACTACCCATTCGCTACGAGATGGGTACTGAACTCTTGACCTCCCTTCGTCAAACTAACTCTGTGCATATCTCTGACCATATTCATCAGTGGAGACAACGACGAACACTGATCAAAGCAATCATTCCTGACATATTATTGGCAGAGTGGTTTACTAAATCAATTTTTCCCTCGATTGCTCGCGATGTCACTATGGGTGGCTTAGTCATCGAGGAAGAAGCCATTGCTCAGGCTCAGTACTTAGATTTGGTTTATTCATAATCTGGTACTTTGTATGCGTTTCCTTTGAATGTTGCTTGAGATAATAATGATCCATCCAAGTTTTCATCCTCATCTCATGCAGACGGTGTTATCGGTTTTGTCACAACTCAATCCACTTTACAATCAACCACACTCTCCTCTGCCTCCCCCCAAACTCAAATTTATGAAGTGAATGCAATTCAATCCTCCCCTTCACGACAATCGGGAGGTAAGAAGAAGACAAAAAATAAATCAAGAAATGCTAATAACAATGAACAACCAAAAAATCAAGCTCAAACCCCTGCTGCCGAAAAGCAACCACAGTGGAAACCTAAATTCCCATGTCTCATTTGTGGTGATGATCACTACACCTGATATTGTCCACATCATGATGAAGTGGCCAAACTTTTTAAAGGAAATTCACAACCTGTTGTGCTTACTTAGCCTTTTCCACAGCAGCAATCCTTGGTTGCTCAAACCCCCACTCCTAGGAGCAGTTCTAGCCGTCCTCGTGATGAGGCCTCGACGAGTGCACATATTTACATGTTTATTGGGATTGATTTTACCACTCGCACTATGACATATGACACACCAGTTAAACTTGATAAGTCGAAGGCCACTAACGGTTCTTTACCGAGCCCATCACCATCTTCCGTTAGTCCTTCGTCTGCTAGTCCTCTATCCAAGTCACTCCAGATCGAGACACCTTCATTTGACTCCATCTTATGCCCTTCTAAGAGCACTATTCAGAAATCTACCTTCAATCCTAGTTCACGAGCTGCCCAAAACTACAACATCGTTGAAGATTTGGCTCAAGCATTGTGTGCTATGTCTACTTTTGAAGTTCTACCACACTATACCAGTCAACGTAGAACGCTCTTGGCTACCATTGGCACTTTTGATCCCGAGTCATCTAATAATAGCTCGTTTAATATGGATGATTATAAGTATCGTCTCTCCCACCAACTAGATTTTCAAATCGATGTTGTTGTTCACAATCAACAAATCCACCGAACTATCTTGGATGAGGGAGCCTCAACTTGTGTCATGTCTTTGGCATGTTGGAAAGGTTTAAAATCACCTGCACTTAACAAATCCCCAACGATGTTACACACCTTCGATCTGCAAGGTTTTCATCACCATGGGCTTTTGCAGTCCCTGCCCATCTAATTGGGTGGAAAAACTGTTACTGTTGACGTCGAGGTGGTCGATGCTCCCCTCGATTAAAACTTGTTACTTGGAAGAAGTTTGTTTTATGCTATGACTGTCTTTGCCTCGTCAGTCTTTCAATATGTACAATTTCCACATCAGAGAAAAATTGTCACTGTTGATCAGTTGGGTTTCCTCGCACTCCCACTACCAACAATATTCCTTTCTTGGCAGACCACAAGATCATGTATGAAAGCGTTGTTGTTGGCTTACTGAAATATTCTAGCCTCATGGGAACCTTCCCTACACCACTTCCACTGACTACATATCATATTTCCACCGTCGATATGATTTCGACCGTGGCTTATCAATCTTTGGAATCATCTGACCCTTGGATTGTACCTAGTCCGTTGGAATTCGATGCACTAGGTGACACCGTGCCACTTAGTTTAGCCAAAACATCATATATTTCTATCCAATCCACTTATCCCTCTTCGAATGACCAACATCTATTGGCACCCAACAATCGCTCGATGCCACCACAGTTAACTTCCTCGTCGTCTGTGATTGACTACATTTCCCCAATTTTTCCTTCTAATGAATCTATTCTGGAAATTCTTCGCATTGACAAGTTACTTCGGGATAATAATGATCATCGATCCTCTTTTCTTCCCCCTCGTGAAGAAATTCAAGAGGATATACACTCTATCTCCCCTCCTGATGTTGATTTTCCATCATCTCCAATGATTTCAACTTCCGATGATTTGGATCCAGTAGTGGACATGGTGATCTCTTCAGTAGGGTTGTTGGAACCTAATCTCCTTACCCCTATCGCAACCCTTGACATGTGTTCCTTCCAAAGTAATGTTCTTCCATCTAGTGAAGATCTCTTGGAAGTCGTGACTGAGTCTTTTCCCTTGACATGGTGTCCTTCCAGAGCATTATTCTCTTGGAAGCCATGATCAAGGAGAAGATATGAGCATAGTTTCTCTTCTTTGTAGCAAGCTCGCTAAAAAATGAAATAGAGGCTTTGAGCATAGTTTTCCTCTCTGTAGAAAGATCGTTAAAAAATGAAACAACAATCTGGGGATCGAACTCGAAACCCTGAGCATAGTTATTTTCCTATGTCAAGCTCATTAAAAAGTGAAATAGTCACCTCTCTTGAACCTTCTTTTCATCCACCCTTCTCCTTTTTCTCATCTAGTAGAGAAATTGGTGACAACCTCAAAGTCGGTGAATGAATTGAAGCTTGGAGGGCATGTCTCCAGCCTTTGATGATCATTATGGAGTTAATCCACTAGCTTTCCAGCTGGGGGCATACTGAGCTTAGTATTTGTTCTTTCTCGTGCTTGTAAATACATGAGAATGCATCCGGGTAAACTTTTATCTCTTTTTCGGACCTGTATGGATACACGAAAAAGGAACCCCCTGGAGTCGTCTTTAAGCTCTTTTCAGACTCTCTAAACATGAAAAGATTGTTGAGTGATCTTGCTTCCCTTCACACTCATTAAAAGGTTTGAAAGGGTGTATTTAGAGTAGTATTTTATCTCTTTTTTGGCGTCGCGAGACTAACATTACGAAAAAGGACAACATTGGAGTCGTCTTTAAGTTGTTTTCAGACTCTCTAAATATGAAAAACCATCAAGTTTACCTTCTCTGGACTCGTTAAACAATCATACATTGAAGGGCCCATATGGGACCGAACTCTTACTTCTTCCAGTTCGTTAAACAAAGGAAGAGGAACTTACCGAAGGTGAGCTATATCGAGCATGTGTTACCCTCCTCGAGCTCGTTAAATTAAAAAGAGTTAATCATCTATCTGGATGGGGAGGAAATTGAAGGAAGCAAGCCAAGTAGTTTTTGAGAAAATTACCAGTCACTCTTAGGGTCTCCCTTGAACATGACACTTTGTCTTTGCATACATTGTAATCCGTTGAACCTCTACACTGAACCAATCCTCTGAGTTTCATCACTCCTTTGGGTCACCCGAGGAAAGTCACAGTATCCATTGCATCATCGTGTTTTGGTCCATGTCACATTTCTGCTATGGTGCCTCAGTGTTCAAGGGAAGTATCCGCCTTGAGAGTCAGCCATCACAAATATCTTGTTTCAATACCCATGTCAGTCCATGTTCATTTGATCTACCAATTTACATCTCTGTGTCAATTTCGTTTCGTTGATGGGGGATACATCAAGGCCCTCCTACGACGAGCCTATTCCTGTCGACTTCAACACATTATCCGGGAACTAGACTTAGAAACCAGTTAGTACCTTGGGACCTGCATGCCTCAATGGTAGGCCTCCTCACATCCGACAGTGGGTTTACATCATAGACCGGTAAACAAGTGGTTTATTCCATGTTCGACATTAGGACATCTATCCACAAGGTTAGATTCGTACTACATCGGGATTGGTAAGAAGACCCTGGGTTGAGTCATCACTCTTATACGTACTTTTCCCATGTTGTGAAGGAGTTTCGTTTGAACAATGACACATATACTGTTACATATATCCACTTTGTATTGGTCGTGGCTATGTATTGACATCTCGTAGCTCCAGTGTTTATTCTTCGTGGCTGCGACTAGTTCAGGTCATGTGAATATAGATCCACATTGTATCTTTGGTGGCTATATCTCTTTGTCAATATAATTATGGATCTGCAGTGTATTTATGGCAGCCATACCTTGAAAGTCTCTATCACTCAAGCATAGGTATGCCTGCCTTGGGTTTGGAGCATGTATTAAAATTTGTTTTATGGTTGTGTGCAGCTTCTATCAGGTTCTTTGAGTCCGTACCCTTGCTTGAAAGTTTGCAAATCATTTCAATTATCAGTTCCCGTCTTCTAACTTCAAACTTTTGGGGGCAATCTGTTACACATCAAAATTACTCATTACGACAATGGCCTAGTGTCGTCGTTATCAATATTACAAGTGTCTCATTTTGGTCACAAGTGTCACAAGTGTCAGAAAAGCATATTGCTATACTGTCTATGTCTTGCCTATAACGACATCGGAGGGACCCTTGAAACACCTCAAACAATTGATTTGGAAGAAGAGGAATGGGTTAACAAAGTTTATAAACCTTTTTCCACTGGAAAATCCACTCAAAATACATTTTTTGAGAGGAGCGCTCCCCTATACACTGACAGGGAGCATTGGCACTCTGTGCACCCTTTTAGGGAAGCGCTATAACACTCTGGAGCCCCTTTTCGGGGAGCATTGCCTTTGCTGAGAAAATTTTGGGTTTGTTGAGGCAAATCAGGGAAGAATCCCTCAATTCCTGAAGGTGGTTGGATTCAAATAGATGGTCAAGGCATGATCTTAGGGAGGATCCTCAATTGAAGGAGAAAGATCCTCAACTTATACCAAGGATCTCTTGAGTGGCTGGGCCTCTCCAAGGCTATATAAGGGATCCTTCTCATCGTGAAAGGGGATGGAAAGTATTGTGAAGCATATAACTTATGATCTCATGAGGAAGATGTCATTTGGAACATCAGCATTATGTGTGTGGACTATTTAAGCAAGGTTTCGGAAAAGGAGAGCTTGATGAAGCTGTTGAACTCACATCTATGGTTGTAATTATTCTTCATTGTTGTTCTCATTAATATAACACACTTGGCATGTTTCTTTCAAGTCTGTCTTCGATCTCACATGAACTTGTCTCTAGTAGATAGATCTATTTTTGAGCTAATACCAGTAGGGTAGGAAGCTGGTGGTATCTTTGTTTGTCTCTAGGGCTCATCGAGGAGTTTAGGATTGAAGCTCAACTCGGACCGTGCAGGGACAAGCGTCATTAAAAAGGTACGTCTTTTCTCCTTTCTCTACATACATTAGCTTATCTAGATCTAAAAGGATGTCAGTGTCCACGCTAAGCATTCGTCTATCTTGGTCTTAGGAGTCTAGGGACCTTGAGAGAATCCACTTGTCCGCAGGGAGATTTCTTTTCAAAAGAAATTGGCAACTCCACAGGGGATTAATCAAAGCTTTCAGTTTTGGTTTTCCTCACAGACCTTGTCTTACCCTTCCTTTTTTTTAGACCTTGTTCATTCTGTATGTATAATTGAATATGATGATAGGATCCTTATTCCATCACATCCATTGTGATTGAAAAAGTTTGACTGAGTTTTGGTTTTTTTTGACATTTTTCTGGGTTTTAAGACACCAGTGCTCCCCTACCTATGTTATCAGAGCACTGGCGCTCCTTGTTGGCTTTTCACAGAGCGTTATAATGCTCTGGTGCCCCTTACACCAGAGCGCTACCTTTTTCTTTGGAAAAAAACTTCCAGGGTTGTGTTTTCTAAAATCCAATCTCTGCTTTTACCGTTGCTCAGCTTCTTTGTGCTTCGGTACATATTCCTATTGACCTTTGACACTCTGATTTCTAAGAAATAAACACTTTGTTGTTCAGATTTTTTGACCTTCTTCCTTATTTTGAGTTTTTCTTCTGTTGAGAACTTGGAATCAATCCACTTCTTTCTTCTCTCTTATCTGACTGAGTGAAAACTGTGGTGAAGAACATAAAAAATCTACGAATCATCTCATTTGGTTCTTTGAGGTCATTTTTCTTCGCATCTTTCTTTTGTGTGAAATTTTTTATTTTCTTTGTTATCTTTTGTTTTCTTTTGGCTTCTTGTTTAAATCATATCAAGAGGGTGTGTTGTTTGTGAGAAATCTCCTTATGCTTGTCTGAATCTCCTTGATCTAAAAGGTTAGTTGGAAGGAGAAGTTTTTCATTGAATTAATCATCATTCACATACAAATAACAAAGATACATCTTAGTAATTGGTTTGCATATTAGAAGACATTTATGAAATGTTTTAGAATTACATTGGATTTGATTGAGAACAAATTGATTGAGGACATTCCATATTAGTGTTTGATAGTGAAACAACTCTTTCTCTTTCCCTTAGATAGGCATTCATTGAAAAGAAACGATTTCTTATCATCTTTTATGCATGTTTTTTGAGAATTGAGTCATCGTTCCATCAATTTCACTTTCATACACCCTCTGAGTAAAGAAAAGTTGTAAAACGAATTCTAATTAAAAAATTATCTAGAACATTTTTTTATTTTTAGGATCTTCCACCAACATTAGACTAGGATTAGCACTTTGGATTAGGCTTTGAGTACAACTATCCAAAGTTTTCAAAACAAACATTAGTATACTGAGCTAGGGAGAGTCAAATCCAATTGTCGTATAGGTTTTCTGGGATCCCCCTCTCACATAGGGGTTACGCACGAGGTCGCATTCGGGCGAATTACGGAGATTATCCCTCTGTGGTTCAACTATTTGTAGTGGTTGGATCATATATTGGGGGTCACTTGAAGGTATACCCACGATTATGTGTGGGAGCCTCGGGTTGATTTCAAACTTATTATCTTGCCCATACGTTCGGATTGGACTGTTGACTTTACCTTCCCAGGGACTAACTGTGAATTGGTGTCTTTAGTTTCCATAATCTTTAGGTACTTACACAAGGTGATGGTGAAGGTAAGTCTCACTATACCTGGAACAAACATTGGTCAAACTCACTCGGGCTCTTTGGAGGGTAAATCCAAAATTACTATGTGGAAGCTTTCACCAAGGTGAAATTCCGTTAAGCAGGTCGCCATTGTAACTATTCCACCATATCCTAGCCCCTTCTTGACTTGATCACGCGACGTTGGATTTCTTTACCAACTAGTACGGTCATCGAGAGAAGGTTTTGTTTGCTTGGTTTTGATTCCTAGATTTTATTAGCGTATGTTGTTTCTTTTTCGTTAGTTGGCCATATATTTTTTCCGTCGATTTTTCTCCGTGAACATTGACCCTCCATGCAATTTGTGTATGGTACATGGACTTCCTCTAGAAAATATGGAAGATACTACCCCTTTACCCCTTCATTCTATGGAGGGATCTGAACAACAATATTCCTTTCTTGGGAGACCACAAGATCATGTATGAAAGCATTGATGTTGGCTTACTGAAAGATTCTAGACTCATGGATACCTTCCCTACACCACTTTCATCAGTACACATCATATTTCCACTTTCGATATGATTTTGACCGCATCTTATCAATCTTTGGAATCATCTGACCCTTGGATTGTACCTAGTCTATTGGAATTCGATGCACTAGGTGATACCGTGCCACTTAGTTTAGTCGAAACATCATACGTCTCTATCCAATTGGATTCTCCCTCTTCGGATGACCAACATCTATTGGAACCTGACAATCGCTCGATGCCACCACAGTTAAGTTCCTTGTCGTCTACAATCGACTACATTTCCCCAATTTTTCCTTCTGATGAATCTATTCTAGAAATGCTTTGCATTGACAAGTTTCCTCGGGATAATAACCATCACCGATCCTCTTTTCTTCCCCCTCATGAAGAAATTTGGGAAGATATACACTCTATCTCCCCTCCTAATGTTGATTTTCCATCATCTCCCATGATTTCAACTTCTGATGATTTGGATCCGGTAGTGGACATGGTGATCTCTTTGGTAGGGTTGTTGGAGCCTGATTTCCTTACCCTTGTTGTAACCCTCGACATGTGTTCCTTCCAGAGTAATGTTCTTCCACCCAGTGAAGATCTCTTGGAAGTCGTGACTGAGTCTTGTCCCTTGACATGGTGTCCTTCCAGAGGGTTATTCTCTTGGAAGCCATGATCAAGGAGAAGCTATGAGCATAGTTTCTCTTCTCTGTAGCAAGCTCACTAAAAAATGAAACAGAGGCTTTGAGCATAGTTTTCCTCTCTGTAGCAAGCTCGTTACAAAATGAAACAACAATCTGGGGATCGAACTCAAAACCCTGATCATAGTTATTTTCCTATGTCAAGCTCGTTAAAAAATGAAATAGTCACCTCTCTTTAACCTTATTTTCATCCACCCTTCTCCTTTTTCTCATCTAGTAGAGAAATTGGTGACAACCTCAAAGTCAGTGAATGAAATGAAGCTTGGAGGGCATGTCTCCAACCTTTGATGATCATTATGGAGTTAAGCCGCTAGCTTTCAAGCTGGGGGCATACCGAGCTTAGTTGTTGTTCTTTCTCGTGCTTGTAAATACATGAGAATGCATCGGGGTAAACTTTTATCTCTCTTTCGGACCTGTATGGATACAGGAAAAAGGAACCCCCTGGAGTTGTCTTTAAGCTCTTTTCAGACTTTCTAAACATGAAAATATTGTCAAGTGATCTTTCTTCCTTTCACACTCATTAAAAGGTTTGAAAGGGTGCCTTTAGAGTGGTAGTTTATCTCTTTTTCGGCCTCACAAGACTAACATTACGAAAAAGGACAACATTGGAGTCATCTATAAGTTGTTTTCAGACTCTCTAAATATGAAAAAGCACCGAGTTTACCTTCTCTGGACTCGTTAAAAAATCATACATTGAAGGGCCCATATGGGACCAAACTCTTACTTCTTCCAGATTGTTAAACAAAGGAAGAAGAACTTACCAAAGGTGAGTTATATCGAGCTTGTGTTACCCTCCTTGAGCGCGTTAAATTAAAAAGAGGTACTCGTCTATCTGGATTGGGGAAAAATTGAAGGAAGCAAGCCAAGTAGTTTTTGAGAACATTACCAGTCACTCTTAGAGTCACCCTTGAACACAACACTTTTTCTTTGCATACATTGTAATCCGTTGAACCTTTGAAGTGAACCAATCCTTTGAGTTTATTTACTCCTTTGGGTCACCCAACGAAAGTCATAGTATCCATTGCATCATCGTGTTTTGGTCCATGTCACATTTCTGCTATGGTGCCTCGGTGTTCAACAGAAGTATTCGCCTCGAGAGTTAGCCATCACAAATATCTTTTTTCAATACCCGTGTCAGTCCATGTTCATTTGATCTACCAATTTACATCTTTGTGTCAATTTCATGTCGTTTATGGGGGATACATCAAGACCCTCCTGCGACGAGTCTATTCCTGTTGAATTCAACACATTATCCGGGAACTAGTCTTAGAAACCAGTTAGTACCTTGAGACCTGCATGCCTCCTCGCATCCAACAATGGGTTTACATCATTGACCTCTAATCGGATGATTCCACAAATGTTCGACTTCAACACCTCTATTCACATTCGTTGGAATGTACTAGGGTACCTTGGGAATCATTAACATCATTGGTGGTTTCCCTCACGCTTGTTAATGGTTTACATAATTGACCTGTAATCAAGTGGTTTATGCCATGTTCAACATCAGGACATCTATCCACATGGTTAGATTCATACTACATCAGGATCGGTAAGAAGACCCTGGGTTGAGTCATCACTCTTATATGTACTTTTCCCAGGTTGAGAAGGAGTTTCGTTCAAACAATGACACATATATTGTTACATAGATCCACTTTGTATTGGTCTTGGCTATGTCTTGACATCTCGTAGCTCCATTTTGTATTCTTCATGGCTGTGACCAGTTCAGGTCATGCGAATATAGATCCACATTGTATCTTCGGTGGCTATATCTCTTTGTCAATATAATTATGGATCCGCAGTGTATTTATGGTGGCCATACCTTGAAAGTCTCTATCACTCAAGCATAGATATGCCTGCCTTGGGTTTGGAGCATGTCTTAACATTTGTTTGATGGTCGTGTGCAGCTTCTGTCAGGTTCTCTGAGTCTGTACCCTTCCTTGAAAGCCTGCAAAGCATTTCAGTTATCAGTTCCCGTCTTCTAACTTCATACTTTAGGGAGCAATCTATTACACATCAAAATTACTCATTACGAAAATGGATTAGTGTCGTCGTTATCAATATTACAAGTGTTTCATTTTGGTCACAAGTGTCACAACTATCAGAAAAAGAACACTGCCATACTGTCTATGTCGTGCCTATAACGAGATCGGAGGGACACTTGAAACACCTCAAACAACTGATTTGGAAGAAGAGGAATGGGTTAACAAAGTTTATAAACCTTTTTCCACTAGAAAATCCACTCAAAAGACATTTTTGGAGAAGAGTGCTCCCCTATACACTGACAGGGAGCGTTGGTGTCTGTGCACCCTTTTAGGGAAGCGCTATAATGCTCTAGTGCCCCTTTTGGGGGAGTGGTGCCTTTGCTGTGCAAATTTTGGGTTTGTTGAGGCAAGTCAGGGAAGAATCCCTCAATTCCTAAAGGTGGTTGGATTCGAATAGATGGTCAAGGCATGATCTTAGGGAGGATCCTCAACTGAAGGAGAAGGATCCTCATCTTATCCCAAGGATCTCTCAAGTGGTCGGGAATATCCAAGGCTATATAACGAAGCCTTCTCATGGTGAAAGGGGATGGAAAGTATTATCAAGCATATAACTTATGATCTCATGAGGAAGATGTCATTTGGAACATCAACATTCCATGTGTGGACTGTTTAAGCAAGGGTTCAGACAAGGAGAGCTTGATGAAGCTGTTTCACTCACATCTATGGTTGTAAGTATTCTTCATTGTTTTTCTCATTAATATAACATGCTTGGCCTGTTTCTTTCAAGTCTGAGTTCGATCTCACATGAACGTGTCTCTAGTAGATAGATATGTTATTGAGCTAATACTAGTAGGGTAGGAAGCTGGTGGTATCTTTGTTTGTCTCTAGGGCTCATCGAGGAGTTCAAGATTGAAGATCAACTCAGACCGTGCAGGGACAAGCGTCGTTAAAAAGGTACGCCTTTTATCCTTCCTCTACATACATTAGCTTATCTAGATCTAAAAGGATGTCAGTGTCCACGTTAAGCATTCTTCTGACTTGGTCTTAGGAGTCTAGGGACCTTGAGAGAATCCACTTGTCTGTAGGGGGATTTCTCCTCAACAGAAATTGGTGACTCCACTGGGGATTAATCAAAGCTTTCAGTTTTGGTTTTCCTCACAGACCTTGTCTTACCCTTCGTTCTTTTTAGACCTTGTTCATCCCGTATGTCTAATTGAATATGCTGATAGGATCCTTATTTTATCACATCCATTGTGATTTCCAAAGTTTGATTGAGTTTTGTTTTTTTTTGACATTTTTCTGGGTTTTAAGACTCCAGCGCTCCCCTGCCTATGTTATCAGAGCGTTGGTGCTCCTTGTTGGCTTTGCACATAGCGTTATAACGCTTTGGTGCCCCTTACACCCGAGTGCTACCTTTTTCTCTAAACAAAAACTTCCAAGGTTGTGTTTTCTGAAATCCAATCTGTGCTTTTACCCTTGCTCAACTTATTTGTGCTTCAGTACATCTTCCTATTGACCTTTGACACTCTGCTTTCTGAGAAATAAGCACTTTGTTGTTCAGATTTTTTGACCTTTTTCCTTATTTTGAGTTTTTCTTCTGTTGAGAACTTGGAATCAATCCACTTCTTTCTTCTCTCTTATCTAACTGAGTGAAAACTGTGGTGAAGAACATCATAAATCTATGAATCATCTCATTTGGTTATTTGAGGTCATTTTTCTTAGCATCTTTCTTTTGTGTGAAATTTTTTATTTTCTTTGTTATCTTTTGTTTTCTTTTTGCTTCTTGTTTAAGTCATAGCAAGAGGGTGTGTTTTTTGTGCGAAATTTGCTTATGCTTGTCCGAATATCCTTGACCTAAAAGGTTAGTTGGCAGGAGAAGTTTTGCAATGAATTAATCATCATTCACATACAAACAACAAAGATACATCTTAGAGATTGGTTTGCATATTAGAAGGCATTTTTGAAATGTTTTAGCATTACATTGGATTTGATTGAGAACAAATTGATTGAGGACATTCCATATTAGTGTTTGATAGTGAAAACAAATCTTTCTCTTTCCCTTAAATAGGCATTCATTGAAAAGAAACGATTGATTATCATATTTTATGCATTTTTGGGGGGAGTTGAATCATCGTTCCATCAGTTTCACTTTCATACACCCTTTGAGTAAAGAACAATTGTAAAATGAACGCTAATTAAAAAATTATCTAGAACATTTTTTATTTTTAGGATCTTCCACCAACATTAGACTAGGATTAGCACTTTGGATTAGGATTTGAGTACAACTCTCCAAATTTTTCAAAATAAACATTAGTATCATGAGATAGGGAGAGTCAAATCCAATTGTCATATAGGTTTTTTGGGATCCCCCTCTCACACAGGGGTTCCGCATGAGGTTGCATTCGGGTGAATTAGGGAGATTATCCCTCCGTGGTTCAACTGTTTGTAGTGGTCGGATTGTATATTGGGGGTCACTTGAAGGTATACCCATGATTATGTGTGGGAGCCTCGGGTTGATTTTGTACTTATTATCCTTCCCATACGTTCGGATCAGACTGTCGACTGTACCCGCCCAGGGACTAACTGTGAATTGGTGTCTTTCATTGCCATAATCTTTAGGTACTTACACAAGGTGACGGTGAAGGGAAGTCTCACTGTACCTGGAATAGACATTGGTCAAACTCACTCGGACTCCTTGGAGGGTAAATCCACAATTACTTCCTGGAAGCTTGCACCAAGGTGAAAGTCCGTTAAGAAGGTCGCCATTGTAACTATTCCACCATATCCTAGCCCCTTCTTGACTTGATCACGCGACGTTGGATTTCATCACCAACTAGTACAGTCATCGAGAGAAGGTTTTGTTTTCTTGGTTTTTATTCCTAGTTTTTATTAGCATATGTTGTTTCTTTTTCGTTAGTTGGCCATAGATTTTTTCCGTCGATTTTTCTCCACCAACATAGACCCTCCACGCCGTTCGCGTAGGGCACAGGGACTTCCTCCAGAAAATATGGAAGATACTACCTCTTTACCCCCTCATTCTACGGAGGTATCTCCTCATCAGAGCAAGGTTCACGACATTATAACCTCATAGGAGGAATTTCTCACCTCTTAAGAGGATTTTTGAATTGTTTCGGAGTCTCTAGAGGCTTTCCGCATTCCTACGGGATATGAGAGGCGTTTTCTTCGACTGAATTCAACCGAACAACTTGTTTTTATTAATCCTTCTGACATTCTGACTGGGTCTCATTCAAACCCTCTAGTTGGAGACACCCTTTGGACTGCTGACATTGTTCGAAGCCCATAATGCATGGTGCACGATCTTTACGGACCAGGAATAGGTGCCGATATACTTTTTACCTACACTATACCCTTAGATCATTTTACTGGTACAACCGTTATTTCAACTACATTGTCCGTTGATCCAAACATGCCATCTGTTGGCCCAAGTTCCACTCTTTCTCTCCAGATGGCCCATTCTACAATGGTCCCTCACGTTCTGACTATTCCCACAACAACCGAGGGGGACTGGTCTTGGTGGCTCTAATCCATTAAGCGACATCGGTCAATCATTTACGTCTGGTTCCCAAATTCCAGGAACTCCACCTCATGCTGGGGGGAAACCTCCTTTCAGAGGGAAACCTCCATTTGGGGGCCAACCTCCTTTTGGAGGGAAACCTCCTTTTGAGGGGCATCCTCCTTCCGAAGGAAAACCTCCATTTAGAGGGAAACCTCATGCTGGGGGGAAGTCTCAAACTGGAGCCCATCATCAACTGTATGGACAAAATGCGTCTACAATGCCCAAGCCATGGAACATTCCTTTCCGAGGAAACCCACAGTTCTCGGGAGGACATAATCCTCGAGGTCCACAACAACCTCTTCTTCCTCAAGGAACTCATCTATATCCTCCTTATGGACAAATTGTTTACCCCCATTATAGGTAAACACCAAATCCAAATTATAATCCTCAAAACCCATCTGGTTATCCTCTGCTTGCACATGTTTCTCAAACCCCCTCGAATCCTATGTACTTTGGTTAGCATCAACCTTATGCAGGAGGACCCACTGGTTATACTTATCCACCTAACCCAGTGTATGGTCCTACTAGTGTTCCTATGCCACACCAGTATCATCCGTTGATTAACTGACAACTACCTTTCCTTGCGACCCTGGATCTCCCAGATTTGTCTCGGTTAATGAATGATCCTATTTTTCATTCTCCGGTTTGGCCAGTTATTACAGCTAAACTTCCTTCTGATATTCTGAAATTTGACAGAAAATCTGGAGAAGATCCAAATAACCATGTAATGACTTTCCATTTGTGGTGTTCATCAAACTCCTTCATGGATGATTCTATACGTTTGCGTCTTTTCCAGCGAACATTTATGGGTTCTGTAGCAAAGTGGTATATTGAATTACCATGTGCTTCTTTTCATGATTTCAACTCCCTTTCCATGTCTTTCCTCGCGCACTTTGAACTATCCATTCGCTACGAGACGGGTACTGAACTATTGACCTCCCTTCGTCAAACTAACTCCATGCATATCTCTGACCATATTCATGAGTGGATACGATGATGAAGGTTGATCAAAGCAATCATTCCTGACATATTATTGGTGGAGTGGTTTACTAAATTACTTTTACCCCCGATTGTTTGCAATGTCTCTATGGGTGGCGCAGTGACCGAGGAAGAAGCCATTGCTCGGGCTCAGTACTTAGATTTGGTTTATTCACAATCTAGTACTTTGTATGAGTTGCTTCCGAATGTTTCTCGAGCTAATACTGATCCATCCAAGCTGTCATCCTCATCTCATGTGGATGTTGTTATCGGTTCCATAACAACTCAATCTACTTTCTAGTCAACCACACTCTCCTCTGCCTCCCCCCAAACTCAAATTTCTTAAGTGAATGCAATTCAATATTCCCCTTCATGACAATCCAGAGGTAAGAAGAAGACAAAAAGTAAAACAAGAAATGATAATAACAATGAACAACCAAAAAAACAAGCTCAAACCCCTGCTGCCAAAAAGCAACCACAGTGGAAACCGAAGTTCCCATGTCTCATTTGTGGTGATGATCACTACACCCAAGATTGTCCACATCGCGATGAAGTGGCCAAAGTTTTTAAAGGAAATTCACAACCCACTGTGCTTACTTAGCCTTTTCCACAACAACAGTCCTTGGTTGCTCAAACCCCCACTCCTGGGGGTAGTTCTAACCGTCCTCATGATGAGGCCTAAATGAGTGCACATATTAACATGTTTAACGGGATTTATTTGACCACTCACACTACGACATACGACACACCAGTTAAACTTGATAAGTCGAAGGCCACTAATGGTTCTTTACCAGAACCATCTCCATCTTCCGTTAGTCCTCCATCTAGGTCACTCCAGATCGAAAAACCTTATTTTGACTCCATCTTACGCCCTCCTAAGATCATTATTCGTAAATCTACCTTCAATGCTAGTTCACGGGCTGCCCAAAACTACAACATCATTGAAGATTTGGCTGAAGCACAGTGTGCTATGTCTGCTTTGGAAGTTCTACAACACTGTCCCAGTCAACGTAGAATAGTATTGGTTGCCATTGTTGATTTTGATCCTAAGTCATATAATAATATCATGTTTAATCTGGATGATTATAAGTCTCGACTCTCCCACCAACTAGCTTTTCAAATCAATGTTGTTGTTCACAATCAACAAATCCACCGAACTATCTTGGATGAGGGAGCCTCAACTTGTGTCATGTCTTTGGCGTTTTGGAAAGGTTTAAAATCACCTGCATTTAACAAATCCCCAACGATGTTACGCGCCTTCGATGGGTGAGGTTTTCATCCCCATGGGATTTTACAGTCCCTACCCATCCAATTGGGTGGAAAAATTGTTACTGTTGATGTCGAGGTGGTCGATGCTCCCCTCGATTACAACTTGTTACTTGGAAGAAGTTGGTTTTATGCTATGACTGTTGTTTCCTCGTCGGTCTTTCGATATGTACAATTTCCTCATCAGGGAAAAATTGTCACTGTTGATCAATTGGATTTCTGCATGACCGATGCTCGCGCTCCCGCTACCAACAATATTCCTTTCTTGGGAGACCACAAGATCACGTATGAAAGAGTTGGTGTTGGATTACTAAAATATTCTAGCCTCATGGGTACCTTCCCTACACCACTTCCACCGACTACACAAAATATTGCCACTGTCGATATGATTTTGACCGCAGCTTATCAATCTTTGGAATCATCTAACCCTTGGATTGTACCTAGTCCGTTGGAATTCAATGCACTAGGTGACACCATGCCACTTAGTTCAGCCAAAACATCATACGTTTCTATCCAATCCACTTCTCCCTCTTCGAATGACCAACATCTATTGGCACCCGACAATCGCTCGATGCCACCAGAGTTAAGTTCCCTATCGTCTGTGATAGACTACATTTCACCAATTTTTCCTTCTGTTGAATCTATTCTAGAAATGCTTCCCATTGACAAGTTACCTCGGGATAATAACCATCACCGATCCTCTTTTCTTCCCCCTCATGAATAAATTCGGGAATATATACACTCTATCTCCCCTCGTGATGTTGATTTTCCATCATCTCCCATGATTTCAACTTCTGATGATTTAGATCTGGTAGTGGACATGGTGATCTCTTTGGTAGGGTTGTTGGATCCTAATCTCCTTACCCCTGTCGCGACCCTCAACATGTGTTCCTTCCAGAGTAATGTTCTTCCATCCAGTGAAGATCTCTTGGAAGCCGTGACTGAATCTTGTCCCTTGACATGGTTTCCTTCCAGAGCGTTATTCTCTTGGAATCCACAATCAAGGATAAGCTACAAGCATAGTTTATATTCTCTATAGAAATCTCGCTAAAAAATGAAACAGAGGATTTAAGCATAGTTTTCCTCTCTATAGCAAGCTCATTAAAAAATGAAACAACAATCTGGGGATCAAACTCGGAACCCTGATCATAGTTATTTTTCTGTGTCATGATCGTTAAAAAATGAAATAGTCACCTCTCTTGAACCTTCTTTTCATCCACCCTTCTCCTTTTTCTCATCTAGTAGAGAAATTGGTGACAACCTCAAAGTTGGTGAATGAATTGAATCTTGGAGGGAATGTCTCCAGCCTTTGATGATCATTTTGGAGTTCATCCACTAGCTTTCAAGCTGGGGGCATACCGAGCTTAGTCATTGTTCTTTCTCGTTCTCGTAAATACATGAGAATGCATTTGGGTAAACTTTTATCTCTTTTTTGGACCTATATGGATACACGGAAAAGGAACCCCCTGGAGTCATCTTTAAGCTCTTTTCAGACTCTCTAAACATGAAAAGATTGTCGAGTGATCTTGCTTCCTTTCACACTTGTTAAAAGGTTTGAAAGGTTGTCTTTAGAGTGGTAGTTTATCTCTTTTTCGGCCTCGCGAGACTAACATTACGAAAAAGGACAACATTGGAGTCATCTTTAAGTAGTTTTCAAACTCTCTAAATATGAAAAACCACCGAGTTTACCTTCTCTGGACTCATTAAACAATCATAGATTGAAGGGCCCATATGGGACCGAACTATTACTTCTTCCAGTTCGTTAAACAAAGGAAGAGGAACTTACCGAAGGTGAGTTATATCGAGCATGTGTTACCCTCCTCGAGCTTGTTAAATTAAAAAGAGGTACTCGTCTATCTGGATGGGGGAAAAATTGAAGGAAGCAAGCCAAGTAGTTTTTGAGAACATTACCAGTCACTCTTAGAGTCACCCTTGAACATGGCACTTTGTCTTTGCATACATTGTGATCCATTGAACCTCTGCACTGAACCAATCCTCTGAGTTTCTTCACTCTCTTGGGTCACTCGACGAAAGTCACAGTATCCATTGCATCATCGTGTTTTGGTCCATGTCACGCTTCTGCTATGGTGCCTCAGTGTTCAAGGGAAGTATCTGCCTCGAGAGTCAGCCATCACAAATATCTTGTTTCAATACCCATGTCATTCCATGTTCATTTGATCTACCTATTTACATCTTTGTGTCAATTTCATGTCGTTGATGGGGGATACATCAAGGCCCTCGTGTGACAAGTTTATTCCTGTCGACTTCAACACATTATCCGGGAACTAGACTTAGAAACCAGTTAGTACCTTGGGACCTGCATGCCTCAATGGCATGCCTCCTCACATCCGACAGTGGATTTACATCATTGACCTTTGATCGTATGATTCCACGAATGTTCGACTTCATCTCCTCTATTCACATTCGTTGGAATGTACTAGGGTACCATGGGAATCATTGACATCAATGGTGATTTCCCACGTGCTTGTTAATGGTTTACATCATTGACTAGTAATCAAGTGGTTTATGCCATGTTTGACATCAGGACATCTATCCACATGGTTAGATTTGTACTACATCAGGATCAGTAAGAAGACCCTGGGTTGAGTCATCACTCTTATATGTACTTTTCCCAGGTTGCGAAGGAGTTTCGTTTGAACAATGACACATATATTGTTACATAGATCCACTTTGTATTGGTCATGGCTATGTCTTGACATCTCATATCTCCACTGTGTATTCTTCATGGCTGTGACCAGTTCAGGTCATGCAAATATAGATCCACATCGTATCTTCAGTGGCTATATCTCTTTGTCAATATAGTTATGGATATGTAGTGTATTTATGGTGGCCATACATTGAAAGTCTCTATCACTCAAGCATGGGTATGCCTGCCTTGGGTTTGGAGCATGTGTTAACATTTGTTTGATGATCGTGTGAAGCTTCTATCGGGTTCTCTGAGTCTGTACCCTTTCTTGAAAGTCTCCAACCATTTCAGTTATCAATTCCCGTCTTCTAACTTCATACTTTGGGGGGCAATCTGTTACACATCAAAATTACTCATTATGACAATGGCCTAGTGTCGTCGTTATCAATATTACAAGTGTCGCATTTTGGTGACAAGAATTGCATGTGTCAGAAAAATCATACTTCCATACTGTCTATGTCGTGCCTATAACGACATCGGAGGGACACTTGAAACACCTCAAACAAATGATTTGGAAGAAGAGGAATGGGTTAACAAAGTTTATAAACCTTTTGCCACTGGAAAATCCACTCAAAAGACATTTTTTTAAAGGAGCTCTCCCCTATACACTGATAGGGATCGCTGGCGCTCTGTGCACCCTTTTAGGGAAGCACTATAATGCTCTAGTGCCCCTTTTGGGGGAGCGCTTCCTTTGCTGAGAAAAATTTGGGTTTGTTGATGCAAATCAGGGAAGAATCCCTCAATTCCTGAAGGTGGTTGGATTCGAATAGATGGTCAAAGCATGATCTTAGGGAGGATCCTCAACTGAAGGAGAAGGATCCTCAACTTATCCCAAGGATCTCTCAAGTGGTTGGGCCTCTCCAAGGCTATATAAGGGAGCCTTCTCATGGTGAAAGTGGATGGAAAGTATTGTGAAGCATCCAACTTATGATCTCATGAAGAAGATGTCATTTGGAACATCAACATTTTGTGTGTGGACTGTTTAAGCAAGGGTTCAGACAAGGAGAGCTTGATGAAGCTGCTACACTCACATCGATGGTTGTAAGTATTCTTCATTGTTGTTCTCATTAATATAACATGCTTGGCTTGTTTCTTTCAAGTCTTTGTTCGATGTCACATGAACTTGTCTCTAGTAGATAGATATGTTTTTGAGCTAATCCCAGTAGGGTAGGAAGTTGGTCGTATCTTTGTTTGTCTCCAGGGCTCATCGAGGAGTTCAAGATTGAAGATCAACTCAGACCATGCAAGGACAAGCATCGTTAAAAAGGTACATATTTTATCCTTCCTCTACACACATTAGCTTATCTAGATCTAAAAGGATGTCAGTGTCCACATTATGCATTCTTCTGTCTTGGTCTTAGGAGTCTAGGGACCTCGAGAGAATCCACTTGTCTGCAGGGGGATTTATCTTCAACAATGTAGAAGGGAAAGTCGTGTACATCTGAAAATATCTTGAAAATTTGAATAGATGGTGGTACCAAGTCCTTAGAATATGAAAGCAAGTTCATAGGTCATCATCTCACTTTTTGAGGTCAGATTCAAAGGTATTGGTATGGTTGGATACTTGTTTTGATGGTTACTTATTGTCATGATATGGTGTTTGTTTGAGGCATGCTTGGTATCGTTGGTTTGGTATTTGGATATGGTATATCTTGGTTTCTTGGCTGAGTAAGGAGCACTCTTATATCTGGTTCAACACACGACATGGTTCTTACAATTCTTATCTTTGATTTGATTGTATATGCTTGAGGGATATTCCTGTTATATGGTGATGTATGCATGAGGGGCATGCATAGGTTCTTTGAGATGCTTCATTGATGACATGGTACAGATCTGCATATGTTTGATGATATGGTATATGGCATATGTTGTACATGTTTGATGCTCTAGTTCATGATTCACTATCCACTTTTGATATATATTTTGGTTCACGATTGATGCATGAGATAATATGTATATTAGTATACACTTGATGCATGGTATGGTACATGTTTAGTTGGTTGATGGGAAAGTGAAAGAGATAGTGACAGTGACAGTGACAGTGACAGTGACAGAGTTGTGACAGAGATAGAGACAGAGACAACGATAGAGATAGTCATAGTCACATTGACAGAGTTGTGATAGTGACAAAGTTTGTGGTAGTGGCAGAGTTCGTGACAGTTGGTCTACATTTATATTTCAGGGCGAAAGGACGGGGCAAGGAAAGGTGGTTGTAGCTGGATAACTTAGGGGGTTGTAGCCTCCTTCTGGTTGGAGCTAGAGAATCAGGGAGTTGTATCTTCCTTCAGGTTGGATCCTGAGAATAAGGGGTTGGAGCCTCCCTTATAAACATATAATAAAATAATTTCGTGGTTTTCTTCCATTTGGGTTTCCACGTAAATATTGGTGTACTTTGTTCTTGATGTGATGTTGCTTATGTTTACATGCTTATGATATATATGATTGGATGCATTCATAGATTATACATTGATGATAAACTATTGAATATTGTTGGTAAAGATAAATAATATATATATTATGGTTAAAAGTGGTATAATTGCTCATTATTGATTCACCCCCCGCTCCCCCTCTTAGTAATCCAACACGGTGGTGACTCTATACTCAAGGTACGAGATACAAATATCAGGTCAGGCCAAATGACAAATTTGTAGTGTGTGAGCATCTTTCGCATCTGTAACAACATTCAATGTAGTAGATATTAAAATAACGAAGATCTCATTGGATAATACAAGTACTCATTAAATGGCAGTATTGGAATAGCTAACTCATACTTGTCTTATGTGATAATATTTGTTCACATAGTTTGTTATTGTATTGATTATTGTCAAGTAAAGAGTGTCTCTACATGAGTATCATTTTGTAGTGGTTTTAGGAGGTTGTTAGATGAAAGCGATATTATCTCCTATTTTAGTGTGTGGTTGAGCTATATCATGAATATAATGTGCTTTTCTTAATTGATAACAACAAAACCCACAATTTTATTCATTGTTGAGTTGCATAAGAAACCCAATGTTATGATCATGGATTGTACATTTTTCAAATCATGATAACCAATGGAGGTATGATAAAATGTGGTGGTAAGTGTGAGAATGTTTGTTGTTTTTCTAAATATACAAGAAATCTTGCAAACATGATTAGGAATGGACTTAGTGGACTCATGTAAAATATATAGTTTTATAACAATGAAGCCATCTGATACAATATGGTTGATCCCATTTTATGTCAATGACTAAGTAGTGATTCTACTGTTAGAATAGTGATTCTACTATTAGAAAAACAGGATCGTGGAGCAATAAAATAAAATAAAAATGCCGAAACAAAACATAGAAGATACACAATACAATAGAGACACAGATTTACGTTTTTCACCCAGTGTGGGCTACGTCCACCAGAGAAATTGTCAGGTACTTCCTTTATTATTATCCAACATATGAAGGGATACAACCTACAACAAAACCACTGTAACTTCCTCTACTTTCTCTCATAGTCTCTTATCTCAGAATACAATATTCTCCATCAACCATAGCTGCAATATATTTCCCTCATAAAAGAGGGTTGCCTTCTAGGGAAAAAAACCCTAACATAATCTCTATCGTTAGATCTGCGACCTTATAATGAATGGTCCAAATTTACAATGAAATTACAATATACATTTACAAGGCATTTTTTCCTTCGGGGGATTCACCCCCGAACCCCCACTTGCCCCCAGACCCCCCAGCCAGGGGGATAGCCCCCTCGAACCCCACAGAGGGGGTACCCCCCCTCTGCACTCCTATGCGTGGAAGAGTGTACATACTTATAGGGTGTAAATACTTCATGGGATATAAACATGGCTGAAAGTAAAATACCTCTGAATCAGGAAGATAATCAAGCTCCACAACCAACAATCTCCCGCTTGGAGATTGATCTCAACAACTCCATCATTGTTGTATATGATGGACTCTGAACCTTCTTAGACCTGGAAAATTTCTCATCTTCATCTTCATTCTTGAAGACCAACTAAAACTGAGCAGGAACTCAGTTTCTCCCTGGTTACTCCCTTTGTTAACATGTCTGCAGGATTCTGGCTA
>JZKD02S1620965.1:113753-129376 GCA_000966675.3 Picea glauca
ATTTGTAACATTCCACTTCAGTGCTCAAAGATTCAAACCTGTTGTAACTTCTTCTTTGTGTTTCACTAGGTCTTCTTGAATAACCCCTTTGTGTATGGCTCTCAAAGTAGTTATTCTTCCTGTTGTTAGTTCTGCAATTTACAGCTTTATGTCCAAAATTATTACATGCATAACATAAACCAAAAAATATAGTTTGATACCTGGTAGTTGAAGATATTTTGAAAGGAGGTTCTCTTATGAATCCTTCTTCTTCTTGAGGCCTTTCTATCTATCGTTGATTCTGAAATCTGAATCTTCTCGGTGGAGGAGTGTCCCTGTAATCTTCCTTGTATATATTTTTATTCCCTTTGATTGTTTCTGCATAGATTTTTGGATTTGTTTCTTCTCTGTTGTTTTGGAGCTTGATCCCTTTTCTATCTGATTGTATCCAATTCCGGACTTGTCAAGATGAGATTTTTTACTACTGATAATGTCATCCAGAACTTTTTAGCTATTCTGCATATTTTTCTTTTGAATATCCTTTCTCAGTGTGACAATCTTTGCTTCCAGGTTTCCAATGATCCTGTCCTTTCCTTCTAGATGTTCTTTGAGTGCTTCTTCAATTATTTTATCTTCTTCTATTTGAACCTTCAATTTTGTGATCATTTGTTATAGTTCTTGAGTGTCTTTTTCCTTATCTAGTTCTTCTTGTAGTCTCTTGTTTTTCTTATTTTCTCTTCTCATAACTTCTATGGCACTCATTAATTCTTCTCGGAAGTCAACTTCTGCCTCTTTAGTTTCTTCTTCATATGCTTCTTCATATTCTTCTTCGGAGTCTTCTTTATCAGAGTCTTCTACTCCCATGAATAGAACTCTCCCTATTTCATTGTCACTGACTTCATCTTTGTTTGATGATCATATGTCTTCTTTGGTGCAAAATATTTTCTTGAAAACTTTCTTTGTAGTTCTTTTACCTTTATGTGTTTGTCTACCTTGTGAGTAACCTTCATCATTTCTCTTTTTTTTATGAGGACATTTGTTAGCAAAATGGCCAATACCATCACAATTAAAACAAATTAAAGGAATCTTACCTCTATACCTACCGTTGGTTCCCTTGTTCAGTCTTTTGAAAAAGTTGGTCACTTCTTCATCATCTTTTGAGACGTTGCTCTTGCTGCTATATTCTTCTTGTTCTTTTTTCTTTTTCTTTGATCTTTTGGATGCTTTGAAGGTTGCTTCTTTTACATTTGGATTTTCCTGTTCAGTTCCCATCTCATATGTTGTGAATATTCCATGCAGTTCGTCCATGCTTATTGAGTTTAGATCCGATCTTTCTTCTAGTGTTGATATCTTAGGGTTGAATCTCATAGGAAGAGATCTTAGTACCTTTTGAACAATTACAAATTCTTCGATTTCTTCTCCCAATCCTATGATTGTGTTCACTATTTCATCGACTCGTAAGAAGTAGGTTGCGATATCTTCATCTTCCTTCATTTTTAGTTGTTTGAACTGAACTCTGTAAGTTTGAATATTTGTTTCTTTTACTTTTGAATCTCCGCCATAAATATTTCGAATCTTTTCCCAAAAATCTTTAGCATATTTACAATGTGCAACTTTGGTGAATATCGTATCACTGAGACCATTCAAAAGTGCATTTTTGGCTATGGAATTATTCTCACCGAGTTTCACAGCCTTGTCATTTGTTGGTGGAACTGTTGGTGTTGTGTATCCATCTACAATTGATTTCCAAACTTGAAATTCCTGTGCATGTATATATATATATATATATATATATATATATATATATATATATATTCATCCTTATGCTCAAAAAAGCATACTTTTTTCCATCAAACTGTGGTATTCCATTTTTATACGAGTTGGTACTCTCCATGATCTACCTTTCAATGGTTAAACTGATTTTTGAAGGAACCTACTCTGATACCAATTGTTGGATTACTAAGAGGGGGGATGAATCAAGAATAGTGTAATTATAATCCTTTTTCTTCAAATGTTATATCAATGTAGAATTATTATCCAATAATGAGCAGTAAGAAATAAACAATCACACACATACACAATACACCAGTGTTTTACGTGGAAACCCAAATCGGGAGAAAACCATGGAATGATTTTTCTTATATGTCTTGAAGAATTACATTCAATGGAAGCACCAACTTCATTTATTTTCCATCTGCAACTGGAAGGAGGCTCCAACCCTGATGCAGGAGCATTTTCCACACATCAAGTGAGCCAGCGTGGAAGCGGAGGATAGTTGGACAAGCTAGCACAAATTTTGAAAACACTTTGAAATTGTTGCGCAAATTTTAAATGAGCCATTAAGACGAGGCACACTTGTATATTGTAATGGACCTTGAGCAGATAGCTCTCATCCTTTAGTAGTTAGACGTAATTTAAAATAGTTAATGCAGGTAGATAGGATTTTAATTCTAGACTAGACAGTTTAGGAGCTGGAGGAAAACGGATATAGACACCCTCATTGTGCATTGTCACATTAGCCTGAGAATAATTCAGAATTCAGGAAGAAGAGCATGTAGAGATTTGTGTAAAGACACCCATGTACAGACATTTGAATTTATAGAAGAGTTCTGATTCAAATTCATGGCTTGTGTTGTTCTATGAGTATTTGATGTTGATATTCTCATGAATGTTTGCTTCCTTTCATACATTTTCTTTTATATGTTGTGTATATGATTTCATGATTGAATTGAAGTATGAGAGGGTGAAGGAATGAGCTTCAATTGTTTCTCTATTTGAGCTAGAGAGTTCCTGCAAGGAGTGCAGTCGAATTGTCCGCAAGGAGTGCGTTGACAGAGGGTTCATTTAGAGACAGCTTTGTTCTCATTCATCCCAGAAGGTGCAGTTAGGCACAATGTCATGCAAGGAGTGCGCAGGCCAGGTAAAAGTCTCAGGGTTGTGAACCTGAGTGAAGTGTTAAAAGACTGTTGCGGAAGGCGTGCGCAGAGTCGAGGGACTTCAACACTCAGTGAGGTTGAAGTGTTGCCACAAGGAGTGCATGCAAGAGGTTTCCAAAGAATTACAGTCATAGCAAAGCTCAGAAGTGATAAGGCCTCAGAGTTGATGAAGGACAGTGGTCAAAGTTGTGCTCAGAAGATCAGGAAGAAGGTCCAATTTTGTGAGCAGGGAGACGAGTTTCGTGGAGAGGAACGTATTCGTTTCGCAGAATCATCAAAGGAAGAACGGACGGTCGAAATCCTCTGAGGATATTTCACGAAATTACGAGGGTCGTTGGATCTTGCGGAGGTGCAGGGAGGTTACAACGAAAGCGTTGAAGAGGCTAGAAGATCAGGAGGGGCAGAGCCGTCAATCCAAGTCACAAGGACCGTCGGATCTACACGTGATATCATGTATCGGGGATTCGCGAGTCGAAGCTCCACGTTGTTGCAACGAAACTTGAGATATCACGATCCGCGATATCTCGACAGGAGAGTTGTGTGGGCCACAACAGGAATTAGTGGAGGACAGGTGGCGTACCATATCGGGGATCGGGAAAAGGAAAGTCCTGAATCCATTGACATCAGGATTCACGATCCCGTGAATCCCGAAATTCCAATAGAAGTGACGGGAGGTGGAAAAGTCAACTCGCACGTGTGCGTCGGAGTTTCGTCACGTCGAGTATCGGGAATTGGCAAATCCCAGTGTTCGATATCACGAGTAGCAATATCCTGATAAAGAAAATCCCAACAAGGAAGAAGTCCCGACAAGGTAAGATAAAGTCAGTGTGGATTGGCCATTGGGTCTCGGGGATTCGAGAGCCCAGTGATCGACAGTGAACTTGCAAAGCCGCGAGTTTCGATCCTCCGATAAGTAAAGAAAGGGGGGATCACGCAGAAGAGACCTGTGGGTGCAGATTTTCCCAATATGGAAATAGAAGAACCTTTGAGTTCTTCGGGCCGAGAGAAGAGAAGATCCTGTGTGTGCACGTGGACCTTCCGACCTGCGGGTGGTGAAGGGGTCGCGTTGTCGTCAGAGTGGTATCAGAGCAAGGAAGTTTCTTTGTTTTCTGAGCCAGGGAAGAAGGAAGTTCACCATGCCGCCGAGGAGGGAAAGACCGTCACCCGATCTAGAGGATAGGGAGGTGCAGAGAAGAAGAGGCAGGAAAGTAACAAATCCAGAAATGGAGAGACAAATGTGTGATCTCCGAGCAAGACTCGAGGACATGGAGACAGCGCAAAGATGCACAACCAACGCAGGGGATCTCAGTGATTTCGATAATGAAATAGAGGTTGAACGTGAGGAGGATGTTGTAGCCGAAGATGCATCAAACGAGCGTTTGATCAGAGCTATTGCCAGAATAAGCGCAAAATAAAAGTTGGACATTCTAGTTTACGAGGGAAACTTGGATGCCGAGGAGCTACTAGATTGGATTAGAGCTCTGGATACTTACTTCGACTATGAATATGTCGAAGAGGACAAGAAGGTCAAGCATGTTGTCACGCGCTTGAAGGGACACGCATCATTGTGGTGGGATGAGCTACAAGCTGATAGACGCTGCAAGGGAAAGAAGAAGATCAAGAGCTGGGACAGGATGATCACGAAGATGAAAGAGAAATTCATCCCGAGAGATTATCAAATTACTCTGTTCAGGAGGATGCAGAACCTGAGACAGAAGCTTATGATAGTGAAATAATACACTGAGGAATTCTATCGACTGAACATCAGGGAAGGTCATCGGGAGAGTGATGATGAGAAGGTAGCCAGGTATATGAATGGCCTGAGATACGATATCCAGGACGAGATGAGCATGGTTACCATCCGAACGGTGGAAGATGCTTATCAGATGGCTCTGAAAGCTGAGGAGAAGCTGAGTCGTAAGCAAGGTTAGAGGGGCCGAGGCAGAAGTCATCCCAGGAGAAATATCAGAAGCCCAAGGAGGAATGGAAGAAACCTCAAACTCGTGCAGAGAGAGGTGGGACTTCACAACAAGGACCATACGTTGAACAGAGAGGGAAACAGACAGAGCAGAGCGAAGGATATGCTGACAACAACCCGTTTCCTTGTACTAGAGGTAGAGGAAGAGGAAGAGGTGGAGTAATCACATGCTTCACATGTGGAAAGAATGGGAACAAGTCTTATGAGTGTCTAGAGAAAAAGAAGGAAATTGGAGAACCTCACATCACCGAAGTGCAGAGGCAGGATGTTGAGGCAGAAGATGGAAGATCGCTCATGATGTGAAAAGTTCTTTTGACGCCTGAGAAGGAGGTGGAAAGTTTAGTCCAAAGGACCAGACTTTTCAGAACTGCTTGCAAGACCAAAGATAGGGTATGCAAGGTCATTGTAGACAGTGGTAGCATGGATAATCTCATTTCAACCGAGATGGTAGAGAAGTTGGAGCTGGAGACAATTGATCACCCAAGCCCATACAGAGTTTCATGGCTACAGAAAGGACACCAGGTAACTATTACTAAACAATGCTTGGTTGAATTCAAGATAGGAGGATATAATGATAAGATTTTATGTGATGTCATTCCTATGGATGTATGTCATCTATTGCTGGGTAGACTATGGAAATATGACAGAAATGTGATTCATGATGGAAGAATGAACACATATACCCTAGAGAAGAATGGGAGAACCCATATGTTGCTTCCGATAAAGGACAAGGAGTTGAAGATGGAAGTAAGCAACACAGTACTTCTCATGAGTGGGAAGGATATTCTTATAGAGGTTAAGAAGAAAGAAGATCCACAATTCTTTGTGGTCAAGAAACCAAGGATTGTTCTGACTAGTACAAGAGTGGATGATCTACCAGAAGAGATTCAGGAACTACTGGAAGAGTTCGCTGACATCGTGGTAGACGAATTACCTTGTTCATTGCCACCGATGAGAAGTGTGAGTCATCATATAGACCTCATACTAGGAGCTAGTTTTCCGAATAAAGCCGCGTACAGATTGACGTCGCAAGAAAATGAAGAGGTCAAGAAGCAGGTTTAGGAGTTATTGGACAAAGGATTGGTCAGGGAAATCTTGAGTCCATGTGTTGTTCCAACAGTCCTCAGTCCAAATAAAGACGGAGGTTGGAGAATGTGTACCGACTCAAGGGCAATTAATAAGATAACCATCAGGTACAGGTTTCCATTGCCGAGGATGGATGATCTGATGGATTGCCTGAGTGGGGCAAAGTAATTTTCAAATATTGATTTGAAGAGCGGATATCATCAGATTCGCATGAGGGAAGGTGATGAGTGGAAGACGGCCTTCAAAACTAACAAAGGGTTGTATGAATGGCTTGTCATGCCATTTGGATTGACGAATGCACCGAGTACCTTCATGAGGTTAATGAATGAACTCCTAAAGGATTTCATCGGGAAATTTGTCATTGTATATTTGGATGACATACTGATTTACAATAAGACAGCAACGGAGCATCTGAAGCATTTGGCTACAGTAATGCAGAGATTACAGTAAGAGAAGTTGATGATAAATATAAAGAAGTCCTCATTCATGAAGACAAAACTCATTTACTTGGGTTTTGTTATTTCAGAAAATGAATTGAAGATGGATCCAGGTAAGGTGGAAGTGATTAAGAATTGGCCATCACCCAGAAATATTTTTGAGGTGAGAAGTTTTCATGGTTTGTCTAGTTTCTACCGAAAATTCATCAGGAATTTCAGTGGGATTAGTGCAGCGATGATGGATACAGTGAAGAAGCGGCATAAGTATTTTCACTGGATAGTCGAGGCTGAGCAGAGCTTTAGATTGTTGAAGAGGAAGATTACGGAACAACCAGTGTTGGTGTTGCCAGATTTCCAAAAGATGTTTCAGGTGAAATGTGATGCAAGCGGATTTGTCATAGGAGAGGTCTTGAGTCAGGAAGATAGACTGATTGCATATTTCAGTGAGAAGTTGAATGAGGTGAAATTGAAGTACTCCACGTACGACAAGGAATTTTATGCTATCATTCAGGCACCGAAGAAGTGGAGGCATTACTTGATCTCGAAAGAATTTGTTTTATATAGCGATAACCACGCATTACAGTTTGTGACTCAACAGGAGAAGTTGAATCAGAGACATGTAAAATGGGTAGAGTATATGCAAAATTTCACATTTGTGATTAAACACATTTCGGGTACTGCTAACAAAGTGGCTGATGCTTTGAGCTGGAAGTGTTTGTTGTTGCAAGACTTCTGAGTCAAAATGTTAGGCTTTGATGATCTCAGGAACATGTATGCAAGTGATGCAGATTTTACAGAAGCGTATGAAACAGCTGAGAATCTAGTTCTCGGAGATAGAAGCTCGTGGATGGACTACATGATCTAGGAAGGATTTTTGTTCAGAGGAAATCAGCTGTGTATTCTGAATTTATCCATGAGGGAGAATTTGTTGAAGGAGAAACAAAGTGGTGGATTAGCAGGGCACTTCGGTCATGACAAGACATTTGCAAAGCTGAGCGAATCATACTTTTGGCCAGGGATGTGATTAGAGGTCAAGAGATTTGTTGACAGATGTAGAGTTTTCCAGCATTAGAAGGGGAGGAAGCAGAATGTAGGATTCTATCAGCCATTACCCATACCAGAGAGGCCATGGGAGGCGATAAGCATGGATTTTGTATTGGGGTTGCAAAAGACACAAAGAGGATTTGATTCAGTCTTTGTGGTAGTGGATAGGTTTTCCAAGATGGCACACTTCATCCCATGCCAGAAAACCAGCGATGCAACTCATATTGCAAATCTGTTCTTCAAAGAGGTCATTCGACTTCATGGATTGTCGAAAAGCATAGTTTCAGACAGAGACACAAAATTCATAGGGAATTTTTGGAGGACCTTATGGAAGAAGCTGAGAACTAACTTGTCGTTTAGTTCTTCTTATCATCCTTAGACGGATGGACAGACGGAAGTGGTGAACAAAAATATGGGAGACTTGCTGAGAAGCTTGGTGACAGATCACCGTAGCTAGTGGGACAGTATATTACCACAAGAAAAGTTTGCATACAATGACTCAATGAATAGAAGTACAGGAAAAATTCCATTCCAGGTTGTCTATGGGATGCATCCGAGAGGAGTTTCTGAACTAAGGGATTCAGAACAGACTGCGTCTAGTAGTGCTAGTGCAGAAGAATTCACTGAGACGATGAAGGAACTTCACAGCCGGGTGAAGGAGCGGTTGCTGAAATTAAGCCAGGAATACAAGCACAGAGCAGATCAGCATTGGAGACAACTTCAGTTTGAAGTTGGTGATCTAGTTCTGGCACATTTAAGGAAGGAGAGGTTCCCGAGAGGAACATACAATAAGTTAAAGATGAAGAAAATCGGACCATGTAAGGTCTTGAGAAAATTCGGGGAAAATGCTTATGAGATCGAGTTACCGGATGGGATAGGAATATCTCTGATATTCAATGTAGCAGATTTATATCCATACAGGGCAGGAGAAGCAGAAACTGGAACTGAGCAGCCAGTGATCCGATGGATGGAACAGATGCCATTTTCAGAGAAGCCACAGATGGAATGCATACTAGACAAGAGAGTGGGTAAAAAGACCAAGAGGAAAGAATACTATGAGTATCTGGTCAAATGGAAGGGCCATCCAGTGGAAGATGCCAGCTGGGAGAATGAATTGAAGATACAGAGGCATGGACAGACCGTGCAGGAGCTCATGGATAGGATCCCATGAAAATTTTTCAAGCGAGGGAGTATGATGCAGGAGCATCGCCCACACATCAAGTGAGCCAGCGCAGAAGCGGAGGACAGTTGGACAAGCCAGCACAAATTTTGAAAAAACTTTGAAATTGTTGCGCAAATATTAAATGAGCCATTAAGACAAGGCGCACTTGTATATTGTAATGGACCTTGAGAAGATAGCTCTCGTCCTTTAGTAGTTAGACGGCATTTAAAATAGTTAATGCAGGTAGATAGGATTTTAATTCTAGACTAGACATTTTAGGAGCTGGAGGGAAAACGGATATAGACACCCTCATTGTGCATTGTAACATTAGCCTGAGCATAATTCAGAATTCAGGAAGAAGAGCATGCAGAGAGTTGTGTAAAGACACCCATGTACAGACATTTGAATTTATAGAAGAGTTCTGATTCAAATTCATGGCTTGTGTTGTTCTCTGAGTATTTGATGTTGATATGCTCATGAATGTTTGCTTCCTGTCATACATTTTATTTTATATGCTGTGTATATGATTTCATGATTGAATTGAAGTCTAAGAGGGTGAAGGAATGAGCTTCAATTGTTTCTCTATTTGAGCGAGAGAGTTCCTACAAGGAGTGCAGTCGAATTGTCCGCAAGGAGTGCATTGACAGAGGGTTCATTTAGAGACAGCTTTGTTCTCATTCATCCCAGAAGGTGCAGTTAGGCACAGTGTCGTGCAAGGAGTGCGCAGGCCAGGTAAAAGTCTCAGGGTTGCGAACCTGAGTGAAGTGTTAAAAGACTGTTGCGGAAGGCATGTGCAGAGTCGAGGGACTTCAACACTCAGTGAGCTTGAAGTGTTGTCACAAGGAGTGCATGCAAGAGGTTTCCAAAGACTTAGAGTCATAGAAAAGCTCAAAAGTGATAAGGCCTCAGAGTTGATGAAGGATAGTGGTCGAAGTTGCGCTCAGAAGATCAAGAAGAAGCTCCAAGTTTGCGAGCAGGCGAACGAGTTCGTGGAGAGGAACGCAGTCGTTTCGCAGAATCATCAAAGGAAGAACGGACCGTCGAAATCCTCTGAGGAGATTTCGCGAAATTCCGAGGGTCGTTGGATCTTGCAGAGGTGCAGGGAGGTTACAATGGAAGCGTGGAAGAGATCCGAAGCTCAGGAGGGGCAGAGCCGTCGATCCAAGTCACAAGGACCGTCAGATCTACACGTGATATCGTGTATCGGGGATTCGCAAGTCGAAGCTCCACATTGTTGCAATGAGACTTGTGATATCGCGATCCGTGATATCCCGACGGGAGAGTTGTGTGGGCCACAACAGGAATTAGTGGAGGACAGGTGGCGTACCATATCGGGGATCGGGAAAAGGAAAGTCCCGAATCCATTGACATCAAGATTCGCGATCCCGCGAATCCCGAAATCCCGATAGAAGTGACAGGAGGTGGAAAAGTCAACTCGCACGTGTGCGTCGGAGTTTCCTCATGTCGGGTATCGGGAATCGGCGAAACCTAGTGTTCGATATCACGAGTAGCGATATCCCGATAAAGAAAATCCCGACAAAGCAGAAGTCCCGACAAGGTAAGATAAAGTCAGTGTTGACTGGCCATTGGGTCTCGAGGATTCGAGAGCCCAGTGATCGACAGTGAACTTGCGAAGCTGCGAGTTTCGATCCTCTGATAAGTAAAGAAAGGGGGGATCGTGCAGAAGAGATCTGTGGGTGCAGATTTTCCCGATAGGGAAATAGAAGAACCTTTGAGTTCTTCGGGCCAAGAGAAGAGAAGATCATGTGTGTGCGCGTGGACCTTCTGACCTGCGGGTGGTGAAGGGGCTGCGTTGTCGTCAAACCCCCTAGTTTCTCAGGCTACAACCTGAGGGAATCTCCAACTCTCCAATTCTCTGGCTACAACCAGAAGGAAGCTACAACCCCCTATGTTCTCTAGATACAAGCGGAAGCTGGCTACAACCACCTGTCCTTACCCTGTCCTGCCACCCTGAAGTAGAAGTAGAATGATGGAACTACTGTCACACTATCACTGTGAGATATACCAATGTAAACCTATACCAATAAATTTGAACCATGCATCAACCAAGCATCAACCTGTACCTCAACCTGTAATCAACATGTACCATAAACAAGTGCATCAACCATGCACCAACCTGTACCAAACAACCTGTAATCAACCTGTACCATAAAAAAGTGCATGCAACCATGTACCAAGTATGTACCAATCATGTGTCAACTACTCATCAACTATGACTCATCAATATTGTTGGGGTTAAATATTGTCAATGAATTAATTACCCAACTATTTAACTGTCAACCCGAGGCTCGTAAGCTTCGAGGTGTAGGCACAGGAAACATAGGATTAAAGTGAAACTAGATTAATCTAATGCTTGAAAAGGAAACACACAACTGAAATCGAATCTAATTAGGAAAGAATGCATTTACATAAAATAAATCTAGTTAAGAAAGCATGAAATTGCATGAAATGAATCTAATTATGAAAGCATGAAATCGCATGAAATGAATCTAATTAGGAAAGCATGAAAGACAAATAATGTGTAACAAGAAACTAGTGAACTCACATGAAATCAACACCACTAACTCATAATAAAGAATCCTCTATTCAATATGGAGAAATCAATATGTCAGTATTAAATCATAAACTCTATTACATATCATTCCAATCCAACCTCTATAAAATGACTAACTCCCTCAATCATTCACACACTTATTAATTTCATCCTTTCACTAAATCCTACTCATACTCCTACTACCCCCCCACTAATCTCAAATGGAGAGAGATCACCTCTTTATACATGAGTTGTTTTGAAAAGAGGATAAGCAACTAATAAATGTAGATCCACTTTCCTCTCAAGTAGGTACAACCAATTTGCTAATAATTCCATAATATTTATGTCTACAAATCCTCTCACAAATCTTTAATATCTTTAATAAGAAATTCTATCCATATCTCCATGATCTTTCTCCTTTGAATATGCTTGAATAACTATCCTCAAATCTTCAAAGGTTGGAGAAAAGATTCGAGAAGCTTGAATAATCCTTTTGTTGGAGTCTTCAAATATTCCTACACATTACAAAACTCATCCAATTTTGAGATATACATGAAAATATATCAATTTTCTAATATTTAATCACAAATTCTCTTTTAATACTAAAATAAATGATTTGGAAAATAATAAGGATAAACCCATATTTAATTATGAAAATGGTATTAATGAATGGTTTATGGAGTGGTAGAATATGCATAAATGTGAAGAATGGTGAAAGGAAAAGATGATGAAATGCGACAATTCTGAGACTCAACATACCCCCCAACTGAACTTGTTGCATGTCCTCATGGAACCTTGCATAACAAACTTTTCTTCTCAATTTTGGTTATGCATGATTATATAATTTTTTAACAATAAAGAGGATGAAAATTCCTCCCCCCCAACTGATCTTGGGGAATGTTTGCATGCAACCTTGCATGGTTAGTTTTTAGGACTTTTGGCTTTTGAATGAAATCATTCCATGATGTGAAATACATAAGTAACAACTGATGTTTCTGATGGTTGATTTTTGTGTGACAACCATGAATATAACGAATGTTGGTTCTTGTGTTAACAACATTCATTTTGTTTACTTGTTTGTTTGCTGCAATAATATTTTAAGCACACATGCATTAGAAATGATAAGCCATCAACGTGCATAAGAAATCATTTTCTTCATGTTATGAATCATGCCAAGATAGATCAATAGATGGAAAAGTGCAACAAAGTGTAGTTCGGACGAGACATGTTGGTCAACAGTATATGAGGTGATGAATGTGTAACTAGAATCAAATAGTAATGAATATCCCACCCCCAACTGAAGATGTACTATGTGTATGAAAAGGAGAAAGGAAATAGAACATGGTGAGGGAATTTTCCAAATTCATTCACTCTAGCATGTAAGGAATTACATGATTAAAGAGTAGAAAACAACATACCTCCACTTACCCAAAAGTAGATGAGCTATGCAATAGGAATGTGGTTGTTGTTGGATCATGAAAAATGTGATTGTTGTTGTCTCTGTGACTGGATCATGGGATGTGAAGTGAAGGAATCTGAACTGCTAATTGGTTGTATGAATCAAAAGATGAAGGATGAAAGTGGAACTGTAATACTATCATATGGCTGGAAAAGAATTGTTGCAACTACTGATGGAGTCATGGAAAAGTGTATAGTCTTCACTCGCTGCTAAACTTGATGGTACAATTCTAATCATGCGAATGAATGTGTCGATGTCGAGCATGAAAATAAGTCATTGGATTACTCACCATTGATGAATGTCGTTAACCAATGCGAGGCAAACTCATCATTGATGTCAATGAGTGCCAAGGTACCTAAGTACATCTTGCGAAGTGCGAATGAATAAGTTGATGTCAATCCACTTGCAAGATCTAACGATCAAGGGACATTTATGTATTCCCATGATTGTTAGTGAGAGAACTTGCCATTAAGGCATGCAAGCCTCAAGGTACTCAAAAGGAATCTAGTATCTATCCCAGATAAGTTATTGAGGTCGATGGGGCAAGACTTGTTGAAAGGTGGGCCTTAAGGAATCCCACATCAGTCAACGCGAGTTGTACAAAATGATTGGTAGGACTATAGATGAAAAGATATCGGCGACAACGATGTGTATGAAAAAGAAAGCAGGGTAATGTAGTCGTCAAAAGGGAACTTAATGGTTTTATTTGCAAGGCAAAATGAATGGAAAAATAAGAAAGAGATGTATGTGACTCAGAAAGATAGGCTTATGTGAAGTCATGACCGATAAGGCAATGAAAGGTGGACATCAATACATGGATGACGAGTAAGCTTGGAGGGAGAAAGGTACATGATTATGTCATAGCATAATTGATTTTTTGAAAGATGGCGGTGTAGCGACAAACGTCATGACATTTGTGATGAGCAGTGAAGCTCCTTCAAGCTTTTAAGGAGGCATGTCTTCTGAATATATTTGGTGATCCTTGAAAATCACTTATGCATGAGAGTGGATCATCTTCAAACCTGTATAAGGTTAGCACTAATCCTGCAATAAATATTATGAGATCATCGAAAAATATAAAAGTCAGGAATGAGTATGAATGTGAACCAATTAAATTCAAAAACAAAGTATGTTTTACCTATTGCCCCCTTTGTGCGAAAGTCGTTGATTGTTGTTTGAAGTGAATCAAGAAACCAAGTTAGCTCAATTATTTTAATATTGTTTTCAGGATTTATGAAATATCCATTTGCAATTTGTTTATTATTATTATTTTAATCTTTTTTTTTTTACATTTTTTTATGGTTTCTTTTTATTATTATAATAAAAATAAATAAATAAATAAATCGTTTTATTTATAATAATAATAAATAAAAATAAAAATAAAATTTATTATTATAATAAAACAAAGTAAATAAGATTTATTTTTTTTTATTTTTTTTATTTTTTTATAACAAAACAAATTAAAGATTATTTATTTATTATATTTTGTTAATGTTTTTTTTTTAGCTTTTTAATTGTTTTTTTAGAGCTAAAAAAATTAAAATAAAAAAAACTATTACATCAAGCTATAAGACATCGAGGTGATAAAATCGAAAATGCATCCTTATGCATATCCTGCAAAAAAGAACCCTTACCTCCGGGAGATGTGGCTGCTAGCTGGCTGATCTTCAGTCCTTCCATTTTATCCTCTTCCAGATGCTTCCATCCTCATCGAATTGAATGCAGTGGTCGCTTTGTCAGGAGGAGATCTCAACTTTCTGAAACCGATCTTGACCACATCCAGGCATGCGCATTGAGCATCCGCACACCCACACCAATATGCAACGCCATCAACAACATGTACTGGATCGGATCTCACAAAATTTCATATATGAAGCATGGTGGTCAGTGCAGAGAGACACAACATCGAAGCTGATGGATGATCGAAACATCCCTGTCAAAATGTTAAGTCTTATTCCAGTTTTTCCCGCTCGCCGCATGGCATAGTATATTTTGGAAGATAATAAGGAGATCGCAATTGGGGGGAATAAAGTATTTGTGATCAGAGAGAGCATAATTTTCATAGTTGATGCCCTGGAGATAGTCAGATGTTGCTTCCCAGCTCGCCGACGAACTATCTTCCCACGTCTAGTCACACGTGGTTGGATCAAACCTAATGCTTGTGTTGCTCAGAAAAAAATGGATGGACGATATTACTATTCTAGGTGTTATGCCTGCCCAGAAATAATTTATCGAACAACGTGGGGTTCATAGCAGAATCGTCTTCTGATGGGGCTGGTCGGGAAGGGAAAGTGCGGCTCGGAACACAACATCGGGCTCGGGCTTCGCAGGTACAATAGATGGAAAATAACACCAAAATGTTGGGGTTATTTCTGTAGCCATTGTTACCACTATCACGCCCATCGCTATATTCATAGCCACTGGGGGAACTAGATTTGAGATCACTATGTGCCCTGGACCACTGACCCTTATTAGATCTGTCACCAAATTGACATTTCCCCAGAATAGAGAAATCAAGGCACTCATCAAGATACATGGCATATGTGCATACAAATATGGAATAGTCCCAAGCATTTGAGTGTGAATCATCCCTAAAATCAGATAGATTGAGCAGGTGTGCACCATGCCTCATTCCCTGAAGAACTTCCCGCTCAGAACTTGGATCACCGTCCTAAAATAACCTGTGAATGAGCATCAACGTCTTCATTGCCACTATCCAATTTTGTGTTTTTCTCTGCTGGTCCTCTTGGACAGACTCATAGCTTCCACCCAATGATACGCCAAACTCTTAGCAAAGCAGATTCAGTCAGTGAAAATAGAATTTCAGGTTTTACCGATCACCGCCTCACCTCCTCTACTCTGGAATATGCACTGCAAAAGCAATTTCAATACACTTTCACTGATTTCATATCTTCTTGACATTGTCAGTATAACTGGACAGACTAATTCGCATTTTTTAATGGTTTTATCGTTTTGCAGGTTTGTGTG
>JZKD02S1620965.1:142229-159874 GCA_000966675.3 Picea glauca
ATTAAGAAGAAGGTTGAAGAAGAAACACTTAAAATTTTATTTTCAATTATTTTATCATATAAGTGATATATTGAAAAAAAAATATTTTCAACATTTAAATTTAACAAACCAAAATTGATCATTCACATATATGATAAAAATTGTGTGAATTGAGTTTAGTTAGTTGGGAGGAATTGTCTTCCTTATCTAAGTTTAACCAACATATTATTGTAATGGCTTCTAGCCAGATCACCTTGTATATTGAAAATTCTATCATCCTTTGTATATGTATATTGAAAATTGTAATGAGAAAAATAATCCCAAACATTAAATAATCTCATTATTATTTTATTTTAAAATATCTATAAAATTTTATTTTAGATTATTCATTCACTAAAGTGATCGTTAAGTAAAATGCATTTTCAGTAAAATGCATTTTCAATAAAACTATTATACAAATAAAACGAGATACAATTTCCATTAAAATAAATAGATTTAAACACCAAAAATGTACGCTTTGATATCATATGTTATGATAGATCTACAAAATATAATTTGTAAGTTATGTTATTCAAAAGAAAAACAGAAAACAGCAAAATGCAAAACGCTATGCATATAAGTTGTATCTATTAAGTCCCTTCTCTCTCTGTGTAAAATCGTCATAGCGGCCTGTATAACATCTTTACTTAGTTTTTACGTGCTCTAAATAGTGTTAATCTGAGCTAATATAGGTATTCAAATCAATATTGGTGTTAATCCGAGCTAATATAAGTACTGAGATCAATATGGGGTTGGTTTCTGAACCTCCTCCAGGGATCGAACCCAATACATATGCTCTTCTTCATGCAGCTTCTTGTAATTATTAACGTCGTCAATCCATTTCTGGTGGCCTTCTGGATAGAAAATAAAATGCCGTGCCTTCTTTCTTCAGACAAGAGCTTTGAGAATCATTACCAGACGTGCAAACTATTTTGTTAATATCAGTGGAATCCCATCCATTCCCTGAAAATTATGAGCATTGTTGAAATTGCAGGGGTTGTGACTGAGCAAGGGCTGAAGAATAAATTATAATATTAATTATGTGCTCATCATCTCCATTGAATTTAATTGAACTGAATTGCCCCTTTCAGGGCTTGTGACAAAACAGCAAGTAGCAGTATTTATTGTTATGAAAGCTTTATCTTACTTTATGTTACTTTAGATCATAATCAGCTACTTTGGCTTTTAATTTTTTAATTGGTGGATATGATGAAGAATATTGATATGTGATGCTAATATTGGTTTATATTGGTTTATAAGTGGTAATCAAGTTAATGAATAATCTGTGATAATCTGTGTTATATAAGTGGTAATCATGAATAATCTGTGTTAATAAGTTACTTTGGCTTTTAATTTTTTAATTTGTGAATATAATGAAGAATATTAATATGTGATGTTAATATTGATTTATATGCTAATTTCAAATTATGGTTTTATTCACCTGAAGGCTAATTGAAAGGTAACATCTAAATATATTCTCAAGTGAAAAAGACAACAAATATCCAACCTTCTAGCCAGCATTAAGCAAAGAATCACATGCATGCAAAAAAAAAAAACCAACCCTAAAAAATTATTTGGAACTATACGATTCCAATAGTACAATAACTGTACTATTGGGAAATGGATGGGCCTCTGAGGACTGGCCGCCTGGTGAGTTGAATTTTGGGACGCAGGGCCAACACTTTGAATGCATTATTCTGTCGGCAAAGGCACTTGGGTGATGACCATCCCGTGCAGCTAATTGCAGTCCGGAATCCCGGATTGATTTTGGCGAAACATTGAGATCTCAAATAATACCATCCCCGTGCAGTAAGTGCAGTCCGGATTGATTTTGGCGATACATGAGATCTTAAATAATATGAACGAAATGATCTGATAGCTGCCGTTTAAAAGTAGATTGATGTGAACGGTACGAGAATGGATTCCATTCTCATCTTCTTTCATATATTTTTCTTTTACGGATTGAACCCCACTTCAACGACCCAAAAAAACAAAAGTTTGTTTGAAAAATAGAAACGTGTTGCACATTCAAAACAATAGCAAAATATAATAAGTAACTTGGTTATCACACGAAGCCAAATTATGTCCAAAATTGCAATACAAGATTCGCCAATTCGTGATAGAAATTGACTTGAAGCCATCTTGTTCTTGACTTCAACGGTTTCTTTTTGAATGAACCTTATTTAATTCCAGAATGAAAATATCACGTTATCTAATTCCAACATCCGAGAGCAATGTTGTTGTTAAGCGTTTGCCACATGACACTTAACAAGAAACATGTGGGCAATAATGTTGTTAATCTTTTGACACATGACACTTAACAAAAAAACATGTAAATTGAATCATGTGTGTCATGCTTTAGTGAGGGAGTGTTTTTCATGATCCCTAGAATGTTGGGGGGAGAAATTTATCATATGAAGGTCAAAATATTATCCACTTCACATCTAATTTCCTACTTTCAAGGAGAAGTTGAGAGTCTCATGGATGCTTGAGAGATTTTATCAAACCAATATTTTAATTTGATGGATCTTAAGAAATATTTCTTCTCTAAAATCCTTAGAGATATTTTCTCCCTAAATATCTTGGAAATCTCAATTTAGTGGATCTAGTGAGTGCCATGGTGTTAAGCCTCCAACTCCTATATAATGAGTGCATTCCAAGGTGAAAAGGGGGGGACTTGGAAATAGCAAACATGTGATCTTGTGAGGAGTAGTTCAGAGCATCATTGTTTAAGTCCAGCATAGATAAATCTACTTTCGTCTAACGATATACACAGTAGCAGAAGAGGATTGGTTCGTCTCTTGTAGGAGGGATACTTTTGTACTAGGAGCTTGGAGATCAAATTCAACAGTTGGAGCAGCAAGGACAACCTAAACGAAAAAGGTAAGCCATTTACCTTTTCATCTTTCTCTCTCTTCTGATTTCATTAATGAACATATAAATTAGTCTTAAGGGGAAGTTAGTGTCCATTTGTTTTCCTTCTTTCTTGGATCGAAGAAAACTTGATCCAAGGAGAATTCAACATGCATGTAGGGGGGATTTCTCATAACAGTGCCACATGACACTTTACTAGAAAATTGTCAATTAAATGATAGATGATGACTAAAAGGAAGTATAATTGTGGAATACACTTCTTACACTAATAATCAATGAGAAAATAATATGCAAAAATTAAAACATAACATTTACAAACAAATGAAATGAATAGAAAACCATTAAGAACATGATATCATGGGGAAAACCCTTTCAGGAGAAAAACCTCACACTGTAAATCACACTCAATGTATTACATTAACTAAATGGTTACAATACATAGTCTCTATGCTCTCAACAAGAGTATTCATCACTAGCATAATTTTGGAAATGGTTACAATACATAGTCTCTATGCTCTCAACAAGAGTATTCATCACTAGCATAATTTTGGAGAAAAATCAGTAGCATAACAGTGATATAAAACTTACTCTCACGTTTCCTCCAACCTTGCACTAAATAAATAAGCATAAATAAAGTCATAAACCATTTATGGTTTTTCTACTTATTGAAAACCATCAGGTTATTCCCCGCTCTCTAGTATGATCCACTACAACACTGCAATACTCCCTACTCCACTATGGCACTACAATATTATATCTCCTCTACTACAACACTCCAATAGTCTCTCCTCTACTACATCACTTCAGTAGTCTCTCCTCTGCTATAGCTTTGCAATATTCTATGCTCATTTGTAGCAGTACAAGTTGTATGACACACATGTGCCATCATTCTCCCACTTGTCATATACCTTGCAAGGGTACAAGGCAGAATGCATCATACTGCAGGCTAATTTCTAGGTCCCATAAAGCCTATAGACTCATAACATCACTTGAATTTACTTGTGCTCACTTGTTTCATCAATGCATTTGCAACATTGTGCAAGGTGTCAACTTTCTTTAGTATCACCTTCCCATCCTCTACCATGTCTCTAATGAAATGGTACTGGATTTTTATGCTTTATCTTTGCATGAAAGGTTTGGTTATTAGTTAGAAAAATGGCATTGTTACTATCACATTGAATTATAATAGTTTTTTGACTTATCCCTACTTTTGAATAGAGTTTCATAAGCCAAATGGCCTCCTTATAGGCACGAGTAGCTTCCATATACTCTATGCATGTGTAGTGGAAAAGTGATGATATCTTCTTTTTTTTCTCATACAACTCATTGCTCCACCAAACAACTAAAACACGTAAATTCTCGTAGATAACCTTCTATCTACATCCCCTTTTGAATCAAAATAAACATAACTCTGTATATTCACTAAGTGTGGTCCATCCATTGAAACATAATTATTATAGAAAATGGAATATTTGGAATTACCTCACAAATATCTGAACATGGTCTTTGTTATAGCCTAATTTTCATGTCCATGATTAGCCATAAATCAACTTAAGAGTCCCATTGCTTGGGAAATGTTTGATCTAGTATAGACCATAACATACATCAAACTACCAATTGCACTAGCATAAGGCACATATGCCATATCCTCCATCTTTGTGGATGTTGTAGGACACCATTCAACTGAAATCTTAGTTCCCATAGAAATTGGAACACTCAATGGTTTGCAATATTCCATACGAAAACATTGTAGAACAAAGTTTACATACTTAGTATGGCCCAACCAAAGCCTTTTATTCTCTCTATATCTCCTAATATTCATTCGTAAGATATATTTTTCATCCCCCAAGTCCTTCATATTAAATTGTGTTGAAATCTTATACTTCAAATCACAAATCACATCCTTACTATTACCAAAGAATAACATATTGAATCTACATATAGAGTGATAACAAGGAAATAATCACCATCTTCTTTGTAATACACACAATGATCTGATTTGGATCTCATAAATCCTAATATCAACACAAAATAATCAAACTTTTGGTACCAAATTTTGGGAGACTGTTTGAGATCATATTTAAAGAATTTTTAACTTGAAGACCAATGACTCTTTACCTTTTTCAACATAGTGAGTTATTTTCGTGTCATATAGATCTTCTCCTTCAAGTCACCATGTAGAAATGCAATTTTTACATCAATATGTTCTATATATAAATCAAAGGTTATTGCTACATATAATAAGAACCTAATAAATGTTTAATTAGCAATTCGGAAAAAATATCTCACCAAAGTATATCCCCTCAACATGGGAATATCCTTTTGCAGCCAACCTTGCCTTGTACTTTTCAACACTTCCATCTAAATTGATCTTCTTTTTGAAAACCCATTTACATCCAACAAGATTCAGTCCATCAGAAAATGCAACCAAGTCCCACGTATCATTCTTTTGCTTCTTATTCTTATTCTTTTCTTCCTTGCAGTCCCTTCTGAAATGGCCAACCTTTCTGCAGTTCCAACATTTTCCCTTAGACTTTCGAGGAGAATTATGTCTCCCATGGGATTTGGATTTGCCATTTTCTCTCTTTTTTCTTTTCTCCTTCAATCTTCTACGAACAATCAAGGCCTCATTGGTGGATTTAGAAGATTTCCACCTCATCTCCTTTGAGATTAAAGTAGCCACAATCTCATTGAACACCAATGTATTTACAATGCTTCCAATAGACATAACCAGGTTGTCCCATAAATCTAACAAAGAATACAAAAGGGTCATACAATGATCCTCCTCATCCATCTTCACTCCAACTGAGATCTGGGTCATAATAGTATTAAATGCATTTAGGTGCTCAACTACACAATCACCAATACACATTTTCGAGGAAAAACACATTTTCCACATAAAAATTTCATTAACCAATGATTTAGCCGATACAAATTCCCCAACTTATTCGAGAGAGATGATGCGTTTTTCCCTCAAAAACGTTCATCAATATTGAATCAACCAAATAGAGCCTGATAAGGATTCTTTCCTTTCTTTGCAACACCACCCACTCTTCATCTAGCATACCAATGGGTTTGGAACCCATAGATCTTGATCTACAAGAAGATATTCCATATTGAGCTTCCACAACTCAAAGTTAGTGTCATTAGACTTCTCCATTTCTAATCTAGATGTTCTCACCATTTACCTACAACAAGATTTCATTATGTACAAGCTCCCGCTCAAACAAAGTTTAGATAAAACTACATTGTCCCTAACACCTTGGATTTGAGGTGATTAGGCTTTGATACCAAATGAAAGGAACTAGAGGTGTGGAATACAATTCCTAAACTAATCTATGAGAGAAGAAGGTGTAGAAATTAAAACATAACAATTGCAAACAAATGAAATGAATAGCAAACCATTAACAACATGATATATGGGGGAAAACCCTTCAGGAGAAAAACCCCACACCCTAAAGCACACTCAATGTATTATAGTAACTAAAGGATTACAATACATAATTTTTGTTCTCTCAACAAGAGTATTTGGTAGTAACATAATTCTGGAGCAGCAAAATAGTAAGATAAAACTTACTCTCACATTTTCATGCTCGATGATTAAGGTAAAAGGATAAAATTTGACTATGTTGTATTATCGGATAAAGATGATTTGAGTGACTAAGTGTCTAGTCCTGAAGCATAGAGGGTAAATACTCGATGAGGCATGTAAAATCAATGCTCGAGGACCAAGGCTTGAAAGGATGAGATGCAAACACCAAGAACATGGTAGGAAAAATTGTCAAGCATAATGGAATAAAAAAATTTAAGCATAGAGAAGGAAAATCATTGATCACGAACCCCACAAAGTAAATGGATAAGTAATGCTCATTAAGGGTGAGATTCTCTATGGAAAACAAAGAGGATTTCCTTCATAGGATGAACTAGCAGCCCAAAACGTTAGTACTAAGAAAAGGGAAGACCATCATGTTGAGAAATAGACGAGATCATCCACTAAGTAAGAGTGATGGAATTTCATCGAGTGAAAATCAAGGAAATAAGGCCAGTTATTTTTAGCTTGGAGGATAAATCTAGAAACATGAGGGTAGGACACTCGATGAACACATATAAGCCACTAAAAGTTGGGGAAATCCATGAGTCTAGGAAACCCAATAGGAAATATGAGGGGGAGACTGATCTTTTGAGATTGAGTTTTTGGTGTCCAATAGAAGTTCACAGAAAACCAAATAGCAAGAACATGGGGAAAGTAAAACAAAATCCACCTAGGAAACATGACCAAGAAAACTTAGGAAGATGGGAAAGGCATTAAGAATTATAAGAGGAAGTGCATATTCTGATTGCATACAGTACAAGTGCCGACCCAACGATACTTTCTAGAATGATGGAAGTAATTTCCTAAAACAAAGGGTGAAACCTCGCTTAAGGAGAAACAAAAAAAGGTTATGGAAATCCTAGTGAGATAATAACATATTCTTGAAGAATTTGTAGCATAAATGAAAATATTGTGAATTATCATAGGTTCCTCTTCTCTTCAAGAGGATGACTTCTTCTTCCTTAGGATATTTTTTTCATTTGTTCTCTTTGTGCTAGTTAAATTTCATGGAGCTAAGGCATAATGAATTGTTCTAATAAGTCCCATAGAGCTAAGTGTTGAGGAAGAGGTCATAAGTTCATTTATTTTGGTAAAATGGAGATCTGAGATAGAGGGACCACTTAGGGAAGCACATAAGGGTGTTGTAGAAAGATCAAAATTTGCAGCAAAAGAGGGAAGGGAGCCAAACCAATGGAGCGCCTAAGAAGAGATAAAAATTTATCATGAGTAGAATTGAGGAAATAACCCTGAGTAGGGACATAGCAAGACACTGAAGAGTTGGACATGTGAAAGACAAAAATAAAGAAGAATATTATAACTAAATTGAACACAACTCTCCTAGTGTCATCTCCTTCATTCATAGGATGAAACATATACTTCTTACCATCCTTCTTCACCTGATAACTATTTCTTCTACCATCATGGCCAAAGTCTCGCCAACAAAATATGACATGCATCCATAGGAAACACATTACACCTCACTCTATCTCTATAACCTATGATATGGAATTCAATCTCATAATACCCATCCACATTAAATATATGCCCTTTCTACAACCAAGATACCTTGTATGCATTTGGGTGAGGTGTATACTTCAAATTCAACTTCTACACTACTTTAGTAGAAATTTAATTCTCCACACTACTTCCATCTACAATTAAGTTACAACACTTACCTCTCACTTTTCATTTGATCTTAGAGATGCTCTTCTTCTACTCTGTCTCCCTTGCAAATTGCTTCTCGGACTACAAAAATTCTTTCATTGACATCAAATTCTCTCCTTGCTCTAACTACATTGTAATAAATTTTTATTATGTTGTTGATTCCTCTACTTCAACAACATTTTATCTTTCATCGTGTCTTCTTCTTTCACTAGAGACTTATATGCCCTATGTCCATGACCTCTACATCTAAAATGGATTCCATCAAATCTTCTACCTCTACCTCTACCCTCGGTTAAACCTCCACCTTTATTTGCATCATATGTCCCTCCAACAAGTTGAACTACGATGTTGGCACTAACCTCATCTTCACCTCTCTTCTCTCTTGGTTGTCATATTTTAGCCCCTCAACTTCTTCTCTTCATGAAAGTCTATTTCTTTCTATATAACTTCTCCTCAACTCTTAAGGCTAATCATGAGGATAACTAATAAGCCTCCACAATTTATCTACAACTTAAGACATTAAAATTATCTTAGACAGAAAAAAAAAGGACCATTCACATACCTTGCAATAGATTCATGGCTCTTCTCATTCTAACATGATCGAATTGATATCTTTTAGCAATCTGACAACTCCATTCACTTCAAGTTCTACGATTTTCTCAACAATTACAAAGAGTAATCTACAGGGTTGAATTCCCTTTTGAACTTCACCACCAATATGTCATAATGCTTGATATTCACTTTCCCATTCATTTTCCTATCTAACTGCAACTTATCCTACCAAAAAGATGCATGGCTCTTCAAATTCGTATATGCAAACCCTGCCCTCTTGGGATCATCCATCTCCTCAAACTCAAAGAAATTAGCCATCTCCCCTATTGAATCGATCAATTTTTTAGGGTTGAGGCTTCCTCCATACAAATGGGAATTAACTCTGTGTTTTCCTCCCAAACTTGTTATGGCTCTTAATATCATTCTTTCGTATGGGGAACCCTCTTCTTCTAGCTTTTATTTGGTAGAATTCATTTCTTCTTCATCTTCACTCTCATCCTTCACCTCAGTTTTTACTCCCTCCAGTCAATAAGTACCCCTTCAAATTATAGGATCATTATGATAGTCCCTCTTTTAGGCAAGTTGCACATGTAATTATTTGGGAGAAGAAGATTAGTTTTTGGTTAAAAAGTAACAATAGGAGGACTCTTGAGGCCAAGATAGTTTTTGAAGCTATCCCTCAACCTTTGACCATATAATTACTCTTATGATGATCACAAATATGTGTTAATATATAATAAAATTCTCCTCCTTTATGGCTTCATTGAATTATAAATCTTTTGACACACTGCATAGAAACAACATGTGGAAGAGTTTGTAATATCTAAAGATTCATTTTGGGTTGAGGGATATTGTGATAAGATTGTATGAGAAAGTAATTGATAAGTTCAAGAATAATGATGTCTCATGAGAATAAATTACTTGCAATATGGTTGCTAAGCAAGGATTTCTTATGTCCCCTACATTTTTTTCATTTATATGTGAATTATATTGACAATTTAGAGACTTGTGTTTAGAGAAAGCATGCTGCACTCTCACTACTTTGGCTAGAATAGTCTTTATTATTATCTTTTTGTGCTATTATTAGATATTTTTGTGCTAGTTGTTTAATGACAATAAACATTGATAAGGGTAAGGTTATGATAATCCAATCTATTCATATCACCTCACTTTATTTTGTGTATGGCAATAACATCTTAAAGAAATTTATTTTGTACAAATATCTTGGAGATAACTTTCATCACTAGCTCAATTGGAACTTAATTATAGTGTGGAAAAAAATATTAATGGAGTTGGAAAGTCAATTTTAGTCTTGAGAACAACCCATAAAAATAATATTTTTTAGTTATAGGAAGTTGACCTTCATCACAAGCTCAATTTTAACTATAGTGTGGAAACAAGGATTCATGGGGTTGGAAAGTCAATTGTAGTCTTGCGAAAAACCATTAAAAAATAATATATTTTTATTCTAGGAAAAACAAAAAAACCCATTTGATAAGCTTCATGTCATATGGTTTTGAAGATTGAGGTTGTAGAAAAATCTAGGGAATCCAAAAGTGTTAATTAATAATCTTAAAGTAAATAACCATATGCCCTATCCAATCCTTGTTGAGATTGCATAGTAAGGAAGGTCTTCACCATGCATGACATCCTAGCATGGAGGAGGACAATGAAACTTATCCAAGTTTATGGGTTAATCTTTTTGTTAAAATTGTACTTAGGAAAAAGTGCATTAAATGGGTTATATTTTAATGTTGACTTAATGAGTACTTTTAATAAAGTTAAAGTGAGAAATAATTTAAGTTATGATATTTTAATTTTGACCATTGATCTCATAAGGTGTATGAGGATCAATATTGTACCTACTTCCTTATGGAGATAGGGTTTCTCACTTGTTGATTGAGTAAAAAGGAGATTGACTTGGAGAGGGGTTCATTATGCACAAGAGAGAGGCAATTTTTTGAAGAGAGAAAGAGGAGAATTTCTTGAGGGTTTGGAGAGAGAGTTTCCAGGGAGACAGAGGAGGATTCTACACTAATATTGGCACACATATTCAACATTGCAGAGGTATTTTCCTACAGATATGATTAGGAGTATTTACAGAAGGGGGCCATACATTTGTTGAGGAGGTTTTGTATTTGGCTGGGTTGATTTTATTCTAAGAGATATCTATATTTTCCTACTCAATAATAATAAAATCCAAATTTGTTGCACTGGTTTTCCCTCCGAGGTTTTTCCAGGGATGAATTGTAAAAAAGTTACTTGTGTACATGTGATGTGATTGATGTTATATTTCACTGTTAAGTTCCTAGTTATTATTTCCTATTGTGTATTATTTATTTGTGAAGAAACCTGGAAGAATTAGTTAACAAAAAAATTAATTGATTTAGTGAATTGGGTTTAAATAAAATTCACATGGTATCAGAGTAGGATTGTTGAAGAGGCAACATTACATTTAGATCTGCAACACATAAGTTTATATATGCAACAAAAAAGTTCGATCTGCAACAGATACGTTCATATCTGCAACACAAAAGTTCATATGTACAGTAGATAAGTTCATATCTGCAATAGAGAAGTTCAGTTCTACAGTAGATAAGTTCATATCTGCAACACAAAAGTTCATATCTATAGCAGATAAGTTTAGATATGCAACATAGAAGCTCATACCTGCAGCACAAAAGTTCAAATCTGCAACATAGAAGTGTAGATATACAAAGGAAAGCATAGATCTTCATTAGTGGAGTTTAGATTTGTAAAAAAAAAGGGTATATTGCAGCACATAATATTTTTCAGAAATGGCCGTGACATTTAAAATGGAGGACAAGCTTCAAGGTGCTCAAAACTTTGTCACCTTGAAGGAAAGGGTCACTATGGTTTTGGATGTCAATGATGTCCTTGACCATGTTGAAGATCAATCTATTGATCCCACAGATGCAACTGCATTGGTGACTTGGAATAAGGGTGAGGATAAATCCAAGAGCATATTCCTTGATGGGATAAAGGATCACATAATCCCTCACCTCACAGGGGAAAAATCTGCTAAGGATATGTGGGCTGCCTTGAATGACCTTTACCAGAGTAAAATTGAAAACAAGGTGATGGTGCTTAGGGAAAGACTAAGAAGTACCAAGATGGATAAAGGGGAAGGTGTGGTTCACTACCTTACTCGACTTACACAGATCAAGGATGATCTAGGCTCAGTAGGTGAGAAAATTGAAGAGTCTGAGTTGGTACGTGTGGCACTGAATGGATTTTCGAAGTTATGGGATGTGTTCGTGTGTGGATTTGTAGCTCGGGAGAAACTCCTTGATTGGAAGCGATTATTGGATGATTTTTTGCAGGAGGAGATCATACTTGGTCAATCTAGCAGATCTTCATCTTCACCATAGATTGTGGATGAAGAAAGCTTGGATCTTGCGAGCAAAGGCAAGGGAAAGAAGAAAAAAAGAAGGGTGGAAAGAATAACATTGACTTTTCAAAAGTCAAATGTTTCCAGTGTCACAAGATGGGACACTTTTCCTCATAGTATCTAGAGAAGAAGAAGAAGAACAAAACATAGATGGAAGCTTCATCACCAGTGGATGAGTTTTCCAAAAGCTTCGAGGAGGATTTTTTCTTCATAACGTGTATGTCTACTGCAACAGTCTCAGACATGTGGTTTGTGGACAACGAAGCATCATGTCATATGGCAGGGTGCAAGGAGTTTTTCACTAGGCTACAAGAGGGAGGCGTGAATCTAGTTATAGAGCTCAAAGATGATAGGCTCTACAAGGTGCAAGGGGTTGGTACAACTTCATTTCATAGGGAGTCGAGTAAACCACTCCAGTTTACTGACATATTATATGTTCTGGGGTTGAAAAAGAACCTCATCTCAATCTCTACTCTTAAGGATAAAGGGTATGAGGTCATCTTCTATAATGGATGGGTGTTTTTCATGCCAACAGGGACAAGTGAGAAGATGGAAAAGATGATTGGGGTTCAAGAAGAGAAGGTGTACAAGATTCATTTTGATCCAGGGAGAGAAATAGTCAATACAAACACAAACATGGGAGAGTTGTGGCACAAGAGGATGTCACACATACACTTCGGTGCATTGGGGCACTTAAGAAAGGTAGTCATAGGGTTTTCTAAGTTCACAACAAAGAGGCATGACCCTTGCAAGGGTTATGAAATGGGAAAGTATGTCTGGAGACCATTTCCATTGAATGAGATTAGGTCCAAGGGAGTATTGGACTTGATACATTTTGACGTATGTGGTTCGATGAGCATGGAGTTAGTGAGTGGCTTCAAATAATTTGTTCTATTCATTGATGCCTACTACATGAAAAAATGGATATACTTCCTGAAGGATAAGGATGAAGTCTCCGACAGATTTTAGGAGTTCGAAACTCTGGTTGAGAACCAAACTGGTAGGAAGATTTGGGTTTTGAGATCTGACAACGGGGATGAGTACACCTCCAAGGAGTTTCTAGATTATTGTGCAGCAACGAGGATCAAGAAGGAACTCGTCGTTACTTACAATCCTCAAAAAAATGGAGTGGCCAAGAGAAATAACAGGACCATAGTTGGAGCAGCATGGGCAATGATACATGATCAAGGTTTGCCACTATTTTTATGGGAAGAGGTTAGTCACATGATTGTTTATATTCAGAACAGGAGTCACCCCACAATTTTGGGGAATTTGACACCTGAGGAGGTATTTACAGGTACCAAACCAGATGTGATTCATCTTCACATTTGGGACAGCATATATTATTGTCATTACCCTTCGGATAAGAGGACAAAGTTGGAACCCACAATAGATAAGGGGTTGACTGTTGGATACAGTGAGGCTTCCAAAGCCTATAGGATCTTTGTTCCAACACGCAGGAATATCATAGTGTGTAGGGATGCACAGTTTGAGGAGGAGCGTGCAGTGAGGAGGTCTAAAGACTTACAGGCATAAGAGCAACAAGGACATGATTCGAGAGTCAAGCCCGAGGAGGCATAGAGTCAGATCACTGGATCACATAATCATACACAGGGTATCGGTATAGGTACATGTACAAGTGTTGAGAGGGAGACATTTGGACATGATCATCAGGAGCAAGATTATGAGGAGGAGGAGGAGGAGCGTGATGAAATTCCACAGGAGCATAATACTAGGCCACGACCTAAGTGGTATAAGTCCAAAGTCAGTGATTCTAGGTTGGCATGACTTCGAGAGAAAGATTTCAGATGAAGTAAACCACCATAAAGACTTGGTTACATGGCGTTAATGACACAACTCATTGATGCAAAGCCTTCCACTTATGAGCAGGTTTCACAACATGGAGTGTGGTAGGAGGCCATGATGGAGGAATATGCCTCCATCATGACGAATGATGTATGGGAGGTGGTGCCCAGGCTAGAATGTAAGAAGGTGGTTGAATCCAAGTGGATCTACAAGGTCAATCATGCATCAGATGGAAGCGTGGACAAGTACAAAACTCACTTCATGGACAAGGGGTTTTCACAGTGAAGGAGTTGACTATGACGAGACTTTTTCCTCGATGGACAAGTATTCCTCGATCTGAGTAGTCATATTGTTGGCAACAAAAAATGGATCGCGTATTCACCAAATGGACGTGAAGTCTAGTTTCCTTAACATAGTTGTTGAGGAAGAGGTATATGTTGAGAAACTAGAGGGATTTGAGGTAGGCAGTAGAGAGACACATGTGTGTAGATTGAGGAGATCCTTGTATGGGCTCAAGGAGGCACCTCGGGCATGGTACTCGAGGATAGACAACTACTTGAGGGAGATGGGTTTCCATTGGAGCGAGGTTGATCCGAACCTATATTTTCTTCAACGGGAGGTGCCTCTCATACTGGTGTTATATGTAGATGACCTATTTATGGCATGGGATACGCAGTTGATAGCTAATTGCAAGGTCAACCTTGCAGCTGAGTTTGAGATGAAAGACCTTGGGTTGATGCATTACTTTCTTGGTCTGGAGGTCTGGCAACAAGATGGGTGCTTCTTCTTGGGACAAGGGAAGTATACAATGGATATTTTGCGTAGGTTCATGATGACATATTATAGGCACATGTCCACGCCTCTAGTCACAAATTGGAGGAAGATTGATGCATCGGATTCAAAGATAGTAGACCCCACTGTGCATCATCAGTTAATTAGATCACTTATGTATCTGGTCAATACTCGACTAGATATCATCTTTACAGTAAACTCTTTGATTCATTTCATGGTGGATCCTGAGAGAGTACATTGGATAGATGCAAATCATGTGCTTCACTACCTCAGTGGTATAGTGGATTACAAGTTGTTATATGAGCGTAGTGGTGGAGTGATATTGGCAGGATTTATAGATGTTGATTGAGAAGGATGTGCAAAGGACAGAAAGAGTACTTCAGGTTGTTGTTTCAGCATTGGATCGGGCATAATTTTCTGGTTTAACAGGAAGAATAAATCAGTGGCATTAAGTTCTACTGAGGCAGAGTACATGGTTTCTATCTTGGCAACATGTGAGGCATTGTGGCTTAGGAAGCTAGTCTTGAGATTGTTTAGGCAGGAGCTAGAAGCTATTGTGATTCACTGTGACAATCATAGTTGCATCAAGCTCTTTGAGAATCTCGTGTTTCATGATCGTAGCAAGCACATCGATATAAAGTATCATTTCATCTAATATTGTGTACAGAGAGGAGCCGTGAGGCTTGATTACATACATAATAATGAGAAGATGGAAGATATTTTCATCAAGGCACTGAACAGAAAGAAGTTTGAAAAGTTCAAAGGCCAGATGGATTTGAGACAAAATCCCTTCCTCTCTAAGAGGGAATGTTGATATTGGATAGCAAGGAAGGTATTCACCATGCATGACATCCTAGCATGGAGGAGGACAATGAAACTTATCCATATTGATGGGTTAATCTTTTTCTTAAAATTGTAATTAGGAAAAAGTACATTAACTGGGTTATATTTTAATGTTGTCTTTTAATCTTGAGCATTGATCTCATAAGGTGTATGAGGATCAATATTGACCCTCTGTCCTTTTGGAGATAGGGTTTACCACTTTCTCATTGAGTAAAAAGGAGATCAACTTGGAGAGGGGTGCATTATGCACAAGAGAGAGACAATTTTCTGAAGAGAGAAAGAGGAGAATTGTTTGAGATTTTGGAGAGAGAATTTGCAAGGAAACATAGGAGGCTTCTACACTAAGATTGGCACACATTTTCAGCATTGTAGAGGTCTTTTCCTACAGATCTGATCAAGAGGATTTGTAGAAGGGGACCATATATTTGTTGAGGAGGTTTTCTATTTGGCTAGGCTGATTTTATTTTAAGAGATCTCTATATTTTCTTGCTCAATAATAATAAAATCCAAATCTGTTGTTGGTTTTCCCTCTGGGGTTTTTCCAAGGACGAATTGTCCAAAAATTACTAGTGTACATGTGAAGTGATTGTTGTTATCTTTTACTGTTAATTTCCTAGTTATTATTTTTTGATGTGTATTATTTATTTATGAAGAAAACCTGGTAGAATCAATTAACAAAAAAATTAATTGATTTAGTGAGCTGGGTTTAAAGAAAATTCACAATCCTTCTCCTCAAGATTGTGCTTTGAGAGCTTTATAACCATAAATCTTATCCAATCCTTCTCCTCAAGATTGATCTTTGAGAGCTTTATAACCATAATCCCTATCCAATTCTTCTCCTCGAGATTAAGCTTTGAGAGTTTTGACCTATTGAGAGGAAGGCTATGATCATGTGCTTAATGTACAAGCATAGATTAGTCAACTTGAAGATTGAGAGGCTTCCTAAACTTGCCTTAAATACCAATAAAAATCACTTAAGAGAGTGAACTAAATATGTGGTTCATAACTTAACCATCTGAAGATAAACAAAGAGGTTTCTCTTCAAAATATTGATACTACAAGTACAATTACAACTGAATTTAAAAATTAAACTATATCTAAAACTATTATGAAAAAAAATAATACATTATATTTTTTATTATATTAAAAATGTAAACTTTCTTTTGAATTGCTTTATCAACACACTTTATAGCTTTTAAACTATTGTGAATAGAAATAATATATTATATTAAAAATCTAAACTTTCTTTTGGATTGCTTTACCAACACACTTTATAGCTTTGCTAGTACACTCTTGAGCTTTTTTTTAAATCATTTATAATACTAAAAATCTTCATAATATTCTAGAAATTTCTTTAAAAAACATGAATAATAAATTAATAATATAAATAATATAGTAAAATAAAAATTATTTTTATATTTAAATTTAATAAATTAAAATTAATTTTTAAAAATAATCATAATTACCATCATCCTATATATTTCAAATATTTTATAAAAATAATTACAATAGATTGAGATACTCAAGAGTGTACTCCTCCAAAGTATCATTGTTGATAAACCTTCTATTTCCATGTTTATTTTAATAAAATTTATTTTATCATTACTTTGGTTTTATTTAAAACATTTTTTTACTCTTGCGATGCACTTTCAATAAAGTGATTGCACACATAAAGCAAGATACATTCTGCGATGCACTTTCAATAAAGTGATTGCACACATAAAGCAAGATACATTCTGCAATTTGAAGTAAAATAAATATTTTATAAAATAAATAATAACAATTTTAATAGAAAACTAAACACCAAAAAGTTTACCCATGACATTAATAGTATAAATAAAAGCAGAAGTACAGAAGATAAGTTGTAAGTTATGTTATTACAAAGAAGAAACCGAAATAATCAAAACGAAAAACCCTAAAATATAAATTGTACCCATCGATTCTCTATAAGCAAAATGAAAAACCCTAAAATATAAAGTGTAGCCATCGATTATCTCAGAGAGTAGGCTGTATAACCTATTTTCTTAGTTTTTATATTAGTTCTTAATCTGAACTAATATAAGAATTGAGATCAATATGGTGAGGTGGGTT
>JZKD02S1620976.1:36692-49461 GCA_000966675.3 Picea glauca
GACTAGCGGATTCGTGGGGTGAGGAAGGTGAGGGGAAGGGGTGGGGGAGTGTGTCTGCAAGTTTGTTCCTTCCATAGCTTGAAATATGGATAAGTATGAGAGGATAACAGATAGGGAGAATGGAGAGGGTGAGGGGGTGTGGGATGAGATTTTTAAATATGGCTAAGTATGGGAGGATAAGGGATAAGGGAGTGGAGAGGGAGAGGGGGTGAGGTGAGGGCTAGCCAACCCATGAACCCGATGAGAGAAATTTTAAGTATAGAAAATGTGAGTAAGGGTGAAGTGAAGTGAATTTAAGTATAGAGAGAGAGAGATGTTGATAAAATTTTAAGTGTAGAGTATGAAAGAAGAGAGGATATGTGTGAAAGAAATAAATCGAAATAAAATATAAGTACAGAAGAGTTGTAAAATGGGAGAGGAGAGGGGATATAAGGAGAGTGGAGATTTCCAAAATAGGAGAGTGAAGATTTTGAAAATAATTTTGAGTGTGGGATGAGTGGAAGAGAGTTTATGAACTAAGTAATGAATTGTGTGTACCAAGAAATAAACATGATTCTAAAACAATTCATGGTTCCAAGAGTTCTCAATTCCAAGAAAATTTAACTTTTTTGCACCTTGAAGAAGCGCTTTTTCACTGCTTAAAATTTAAACCTCAATAGCTTGAGCATATGAACTAGGATTTTCAATACAAAAAAAGCAGGGTGAATTTGAGACTGAGGGAGATGCAGTGAACTTATAAGAGTTCAAAAATTTTCATCTTCCTATATCATTATTTGTTTTTATTATTCCAGGAGCGGGAACATATAGGTGATCCAAAATGGATCGAGGAAGGCAAAAATTTAAAAGTTGTTAGAATCATATGAAACCTGTAACGACCCCCTCATTACGACGACCCAACTCTAGTAACTAGTGCAAATTGTTTTTTGTGTGCGTCTAAAAATTGTGTGCGCGCGTATAAGGGAAATATCAACGCATTTGACTCTGCATTGCCACCCGATGACGAATAAGACGCAACCATGATGAACATAAAAAGACGACAAGGATGCCTGACAAGTATCCGCATGCATAAACGACGATCACACGACGATAAGTAGGACTGACTACCCACCCGTCCTACCCTACAATGGTTAGGACCTCCAAGACACATAAGAAACACTCAAGCCGAGGTTCCCATCAATTTTAACCATTTAAGGTCTCAGGGTTGGCGACTGTTCTGAGGAACATGGAGGTGTCTACGTCCTGCCCGACGCAAAATAGACCAAGCAAGACGGATTACGATCAAGTACAAAATAATAAATGAATGACCACAAACCTTGCAGGAAGCGCAAGTCCGAAGGTCTCTGACAGCTACTGTCCACCGTGAAGACAAAGCGTTATCTATGACTCAAGGGCATTAAACTCAGGCCAACTTCTCCATTATATTCCATTAATCGTGGTTCCCCAATTATGATCACAACAATTGATTGTACTTAGCTCAATGACATTTCCTTACATGTTATCATTTCAACAAAATCTCACAACCTTACAATAATATGATAACAACATTACGCTATTGTTAAGATATCTCCATCATTACATCACCATCTCAATTCATCTTATATGCTACCTATGCAATAACATTACCATAACCACATCACAACTTATATTGTGATGACCCTTGCAATTTAATTATATCACAATACTTTTAGCATGCTACCCATGCAATAAAACTACAATGACCATTCATAACCGCTTCACCTTCTATACTATAATAACCTTGCCATAATAACAAGCATATTACAAGATGATGACATCTCTAAAATCAAGGCTGGTTATCACGGTCAACCTCCTAAACTGACATAACTCACCCTACTTTTGGCAACTAGTTAATCCATAACCTACTCATACATCCTCTCATCAATAAAACATAAAAACAATATATGTTTTCAATGGACCGTCAATATTAAATCATTAAGACCGTGAATTATTACTAACATAGATAATCACATGAAAAATCTAATAACTATTAACATAAATAATCATAAAAATGAAAATATTGTAGAACTCTCATGAGTAGTCACTAATCATCACCCCATATAAACAAATTTCATCAATTTTATACCAAAAATTTAATAAAAAATAACTTAAATAATCATAGCAACACTTTATACATTACTCCAATAATCGTTTTTAAAAACAATCATTTATAATTTAAATATAATAACTTAAATGTGATCATGATTACAATAATCATTTTAAAAACAATCATTTTTAATTTAATTATAAACATGATTGCAAGTAAGCAATACCATGAAACTCAACAACGACCACCGTCACACTCAAGACACTATTTTCTCACTTGGATAATCATTTCTAACCCAAATAATCATGGTTCAAGAGGGCAACGAAAAGAATCTCCATAATAAGGAAAGTGTATGAGATCAAAGAGATCAAAATTACGGTATATATTATATAATGCAAATAACAATTAATTGGTTTAATCATTACAGTATGTTATTATAAAAAGATTTAATAATAACAGAACTCTCGCATCTTCTGCCTACAACCCTAACCGCAACCTTCACCATTTTGAAAATTGGGTCGAAGCTTCAACGATTTACATAACCAAACTTTGGACATGTTTCTCGAGTTTAACCCTCACGAACACACGTTTTTGCCTACATGTGACTGTGCTCAAATGGCCTCAGCTATACCCTTACAGATACAATAGTTATATTGCATACCCTGACGATACCTTACAGACCCATCCGATGCACCCTTTCCAACATAGTTTAGTTTAACAAGATGATAGGGTTAACGGCCAGGGGTGCCTATCAGAACCATTCAGGAAACCGATGTGCGCACGCCTAAATCGTGCATCCAGACGGCGGTAAAGGATGGCGGTCGTCAGAGGCAAAATCAACGGCAAATCCCCAATGGCGATTGTCGTTATCCCAGGTGTCACTCGTCAGCATACTCCTGAAGGCTTAGACAACTATTTTGCAATCGATTAAGTGTCAAGTTATAAGTCCTTTGGGATGAGTGAATTATCAAACGGATATTACTAAATAGACCTTAGGGTTTGCGTGAAAAGTTAATTGTCCTAGATACAATAGTAAAATGGCTTCCATCATTACCCAATAGAATCGAACCCCTGCAAAATTCAATAGAGAACACACATGACTATACTCAGCAACTACCAAGGCCATACCTGGATCAAATTCTGGATACTCTGTAGTTTTGTGATAGTGGGTTACTACTAACTAAGCGGTCCATCGAGGGTATAATTTCCAAGCGATAACAAACAACAGATTATGTGACAAGATTACAACCCAAAATTATTTTAATTTCCTTAATAATTACCACGACCAAACAAAATATCGACTTCCATACTCGTAGGATTAAAACTAACACAGCCGCGAGTTGGCAGCTTACGTCTGTGCGAATACCTGAAATGCTTTAATATTTGTGCGAATATTTTAATATTTTAATTCAAATGTTCTCACACATTACATCAGTTAATATGTTGTGTGTAATGCATGTATTTGGACAGGTAATGCATTTACATTACATCAATTAATATGTTGTGTGTAATGCGTGTTTTTGGACAGGTAATGTGTTTACATTACCTCATTTAATATGCTGTGTGTAATGCATGTTTTTGGACAGGTAATGCGTTTACATTACATCAATTAATATGCTGTGTGTAATGCGTGTTTTTGGACAGGTAATGTGTTTACATTACCTCATTTAATATGCTTTGTGTAATGCATGTTTTTGGACAGGTAATGCATTTATGATGAGGAGGGTTCATATTAGGTTTGCACTACAACCATTGCATGACTCATGGCATTGAAATGGCAAAATCTCTCTTTGAAATGGCGAGAGGGGAAACAATCTCTACGATTTCTTATTAAGATGTTTCAAACGGTTTCAAATAAGTACAAAACCAACTATTTATACGGTTTAATGAAATCCAATGATTAAAAAAGAGGGCAAACATCCGGGTTGATCTAAACTAAAATTCATATAGTGCATCCCACCATTTGCAATTACAAATCATGCGCCTAAATCACACATAACACACACCGTTCAACTCTAAGAATGAAGATATGGACACCATTCAGTTTACTACATTTTCAATTACAGACCGTGCGCCTAAATTACTTTTAATTTCCTCAATATTTACCACGACCCACAAAATATCGACTGCCATACTCACATTAGAGGGGTTCTTCAATTTACGGCTATCAATCTAATACTGGCTACAGGACTGGCCGCACAAGGTTTCGTTTAGATCTCAATAAGTCGAGTCTCATGTCAAAATCTTCAAACGGTGCTCATAACTCTTCATAAAACCTCGTCCTCAAGGCATTTATACACAGAATCAACCGTGGGTTTATCAACATTCTCCGTGGCTTCGATCCATATCTCAACCTTAAGAGTTCCATGACCATGAAAGGTCAATTTAGGCGCGGTCATGCACTGAACCAGTCGACCACGGGTTCAGGGTTATCAAGAGACTACTAACGCTCAAAGTCTGCATAACAATGCACAAGAATCCATCTGATGAACATACTGGAATGCAGAAGGTCCGGTTGGCAACCAAGGAGTGTTTCCACACAATGGGGTTTCTGGATGTTGGACGCAGATGCAGGCTGGCAGACCGGGTAATGTAGAGAGGCAAGCTTTGGGGTGATGATGTACGTAAAAGAAACACTCATGGAATACACCAGAAAGGACGGTTTGGCCCCATGAAACAAGATTACCGGGTAGGGTGGCAGTGGAAGCATTACATTGACTCGGATATTATACAGAAACAATTTATCTACCCATACTATATCAGGAATCCCTTCAGTAGCTTATCAGGGGAAATTTATGCAAAGAACATATGCAGTATAAACTTGTACACGAGGTGCATCAATATTACCCTTTCCATGAGAGATTTAATTAAAACAACAGTTACAGCAATTACAAGCATAAGTTCTGAGTAAAAAACCAAAATCAGCGGTCCAATCATCTTGCCTTCGGTATCCCGATCCCAACATAAGTCACTGTGCATCTTATACCACTAAAATCAGAAATCATACCTTAGCCTCAACGTCGTCCCCGAGTGTTGTCCTCGCTCTTCGCCCGCTCCTGCTTTCCGACCGCAAAGAACTCACCGGTACCTCCCAACCAAATTCTATGGGTACTCTTCTTCCCCCTCAGACCCCGAGCCGCAAAGGGGCCACACACAATTAGAGAGTAACTAGCTCCTCAGCTCGCCTCCAAGGCTGAGCTACCACTCACGTCTGCTGAGGATTCCCAACTCCTACCAGAAATCAGTCAGTCTCTATTCTCTCAGCATAACAATACCTATCTTATCCAAAAGTCCCTTCCTTCCCCCTCTCCCTTTCTTTTATGCAGTCTCAAACCCTAATTCTTGTTTTTCTTAGGTTTTCCCCCCCTTTTTCTCTTTTGACTTTCTTATTTTTCTTTTTAGTTTATTTTGTTTATATATTTCATTTTTTTTTTTCTTTTCAAAAATTCAAGGGTATGTGCGCTCATTTTTATTTCCTTTTATTTTCACATGCTTAACTTTATTTGTTTATAACTTGTTTATAATATAAATATACATATATATATATATTTTCATTTTTTTTTTCTATTAATAAGCATGCATTCATCATTTAATTTACCATTAATATATCTATATATTTAGGATTAATGAGAGATTAAGGCGATGGCAAACCAGTATAGGGGAAAGGTAAATGTTTCACAAAGATGAATAAAGAGGATTTACGAGGAGGGATGGCGAAATAGGAATGTGAACTAGACACATAAAAGGGAGATGGATACTGGAAGATCTAGGCGATGGAGGATAGTTTTATTAAGTAGACAAGGATAAAGAGAGGGTGATGGTTTGAGTTTTTTGTTTACTTTTTTTTTGAATTTACATCTGTTAAGGCCACACTAAAATTTCCCCCCGGTTTCTAGAAGGTCCTAGGCTTAGGGTTTAGATTCAGAGCTATGCGACGATTGGTTAACGGTAATGCTTAAGGTTTTATTCAGGTGCTGAAGACTTAGGGCTAATTAGGTTGACTCCTTCAACCACCTTTATCGCGACGTGCCCTTCAGGTCACACCACGTGCGCCAAGGGTGCCACTCACCTCTGGAATTTCTTTTGGCGATGTGCCCTTCAGGATGCACCACGTGCTCCAAGGGTTCCACTCGCCAACTGTGTTTCTTTTGTGCAATGTGCCCTTCAAGATGCACCACGTGCTCCAAGGGTGCCACTCGCCAAATGAACTGATTGGTAGACCTCTATAACCCCTGGAGTCAATACTCCGCCAGGTGAACTAGTAGGAGACTAAGGGCTCTAAGGAATAAGTCCCCCGCCTTATTGCGCGCCCCTTAGAATCATCGTGAGCAACTGTCGCAGTCGGCCCTCACGGCATCGTGGGTCCTCTCAAACTAGGTAATTGTTAACCTACAGTTCGAGCCACGGCGGGAGTGCTAGCAGGCGGTGGCAGGGTTGTTGTCCACCCCTCTCCCTCAACCTCTCTGCAATCATGTGTGTGGCCCCTTTACTCCATATGTGAGTCAGGTCGGCAAGCTATCGTCAGCCTGCATCACCAATAATCATGTCAGAAATGTCACCCTCAAATCATCAAATCAAATGAAACATCATAATAAACATATCAACCCAAAAGCACACTCCCTGACTCAGTCCGGAGTCTAAGGGGGTTCTACCGATGCCTCTGCATCCTCAAGGTCAAAATCCCTGCACACTCAATAAAACTGAGTCAATAGCACCCGTCTACATCAAAAAGTAACACATCATGTCATCTGTCAATCACATCATAATCAAATATAAAAGGTCTAACATAAAAAGGGCCCAGATCACTTGCGAGCAAGTGCCCTCAAATAATAAGTGTTCTCAGTGCGCCAGAGCGGGATGTTACAAAACCAACTCCATTGCATAGGTCTCATCATGTATATTCCTTCAGTATGTTTTTTTTCGAAAATGGACACCGTATGCGAAAGTTATCACGTTCTGAAATTTTTCCTAAACAGGGAAAACGTCAAAGGTCAAAGTCAACTGGTCAAAGGTTGTACAATTGACATGGAAGATAAAGTTAGTAGTATGTCATGCTCATTTCAGCATGACACGTGGAAGCACCAGGATGTGCCATGTGTTAGTCATTTTTGGCATTTTCAGGGGTGATTTGGACCAACAAAAAATTGACATGTGGCACTATATGAAAGTGACACATGGCACTGTATGTAAGTGACATGTGGTGTTATGGAAGATGATGTGGCACTATTCAGATGATGACATGGCACTCTATGGATTATGACATGGAAGTGTATGGATGATGATGTGGCACTGTACGGATGATGATGTGGCACTGTACGAATGATGATGTGGCTCTGCCTAATGTTGCAGTGAAACATGGCCTAATGAGGAGGAACCACATGGAACCTTTTGTAAGGTCAAAGTGGTTTGGAAGTTTCTGCCAAATCTGGCGATTACCACCAAATCTGGCTGGAATCCTCCCAATCTAGCAAAATCCCACTAAGTTTGGCTAACTGTCGCTAAATTTGGTAGAGTATCAAAAATTTAGATGGGCATGGAAATTGAGACAAGGGAGTTTTTGTCACGTATTTTGAGACTGTATGGATTGTATGGATCTGACAAGGTGTAGCATTTGGATTAATGCCAAAGGCCTCTTCATAAGTAGGTCTATTTTATACTCAAAAGTTACAGAATTTCTAGGGGAGTCTGAATATGGCTTCTTTTTTTTGCATCCGAGTAGCCGAACCAAAAATTGAATCTAGATCCCAAGATGTCGAGCCAAGCATATCCGATTTGATACTCAAAAGTCTCAGAAGTACTTGTTGCAACCATTGGTGATGTATGTTTCTGTCTAGAAGTTGCATATTTGAAAGGCGGTTTCAGGAGTTGTTATGTAATCCTTCCTTGGTATTGTTTTTAAGAATTAAAGATTAATAAGAAGACTCCCATTGAAGACAAAGGCCAGGAGACGTAGGCAAATTTTGTTGAACTTCGTTATCAATATTTGGCACTATGGTTTTTTGTTCCTAATGTTTACTTTTTGTTCTGTATTCTTTATGATGGTTGCAACATTCATTCACTAAAATATTCTTCTTCTCTTAATTCTTAAATGGTAAATCAACTCATGCATAAACTTAACCATAGTATTTAAAAGATCAATTTTGGATCAAGTGATATTAGAGAAGGTTGACAGTTGGTTTTTTGAGTTTGCATGATTACCAAGGAAAAGATAAGTCATGGTGAAGGAGAGATAGTAGAAGGAGATCCTGAGATTGGATCAAGAAAGATGACATATCAAAGTGAGAAAATGGCATCGAAAGAAGGAATTTTTCAAAACAAAAGAGAGTTTCAAAAGAATTTCTTTGCCATGTCGGACATGGTAAAAGTGTTGTATGATGATTACCTATAATGGAAGAGACCTTTTCAAGTAGAATCTTCAAAACAAGTCAAAATTGAAGAAGGAAAGGACCTTCCAAAACCTCCTCCTTCACCTCCTTCATCTCCATCTTCTTCTTCTTCAAGTACAAGTTCGAATACTAATTCTTTGAGAAAACATTCTCATAAACATAGGCCTGATATGTCATTACTTAAACTTGATATAAAGTTTTTTTTACCTATGTATGATGGCAAAGTTAATGCTGAGAAACTTGATAACTAGGTTAGATAGATGGATGTATATTGTAATGTGCAACAAATCAAAGATGAGGTATCAAAAATCAGATTGGCGTTGCTTCATCTTGAAGGCACAAATATCATTTGGTGGAAAAGTAAGATGCAACATGGAACTCATCAAGTTGGTAATATTTTTCCATAATGGCATGATTTTATTTCCGCACTTAGAAAACAGTTCTATCCATTGAGATATAGGGAAAATGATTTAATTGAATGGAAAAGTCTTAATTTAAGGAAAGGACAGTCGGTGCAAGAATATACAGATGAATTTCGTAGCACAAATTTGATGATAGATGTTCCATTAACTACACAAGAAAATTTTATGAAGTATATAGGAGGTTTGCTTGTTTATATTCATAATATTATATTCATGTTTGGACTTAATAATCTTGATGAGGTATCTGTCCAAGCAACATATATTGAAATAACAAAAATTGGAGTTAGTGTATTAGAGGAATCATCTTCAAAGAAATATGGAAAAGGAAAATGGAATGGGAAGAAAGCAAATTCAGCGACAGTGAAGGAAGAGAAGCTCCGTTGCAAGCATTTCTAGAAAGAAGGGAATGATGATGAGCATTGTTGGAAATTGCACCTAGAGAAGAGACCAAAGTGGTTCAAAGAAAGGAAAGGGAGGAAAAAAGTTGCAAAAACAAAACAACCAACAAACTTGGGATTAGATTCGGGTGATGAGTCTAATATTACAACAATTGGTTTGACAAGTAAAATTGGTGATGGTTTTCATTCAAGAAGTAAATTGTTTCATATAAGGTCCATTATGAAACATACTAAGATCGATACATTGATAGATAATGGATCTCAATCTAACTTAATTTCAAAAGAAGAGGTTAAAAAATTGGGATTAAACAATAAGATGCATCACAAACCCTATTCACTTAATTGGATAAGCAAAGATCACAAATTGCTCATAACAAAGAAATGTATCATAAAGTTTGCAATTACATCTAAGTATGTGGATGAAGTAACATGTGATGTGGTTCTGCTATAAACATGTGGAATGGTATTAGGTAGCCCTTATTTATATCATCACAAATAAATTCTCTATAGGGGACATAATCGATATCACTTAACTAAAGAAGGGGTAGAATATGCCGTACATGCTCATCATATAAAAGAAAATCAATCTCTTAAAACAATGGAACAATTAAAGAAGGCAACTTATGCAAGAAATACACTTATAATTGTGCCAAGTAAAGCAATTGAGATTAAGCATTAACATGATATGGTTGTAGGATGGGAGTTCAATCATACTTTGCTTCAAAATAAGTTAATGTCGTCCAGGCAAGTCAAACATATTGGTTCATTTTCAGTCATATTTCTGATGTTATCGATGCTAATGTTTTCTACATGGATGGTAGTGGATTCAGTTAGATGTGAATGAGTTCAAATGGCTAACAATATGCTTTCAATTATCATGGTTATTATGCAATTGATTATGATGCGGTAGGTGCCCAAGACCGATTTTAAAGACAAAGGACAAGTGGGGAGGCCTATCCCACACTTGATGACTCGTTAATACCCTTTTGGAGGACCAAAAGGTCTTAGTGGGGAGGAATGATCCAAAATGGATGCAAGAAGGCCAAAATTTCAAATTTCTCAGAATCAGACGAAACTAGTGCCATTTCATAGGGCTCATCATGTTGATTCTGATAGTGTGTTTTTTTTCTGAAAAATGGACATCACATGCGAAATTATCGCATTCTGAACTTTTTCCCAAACATAGAAAAAGTCAAAGGTCAAAGTCAACTGGTCAAAGGTCATACAACTGATGTGGAATATGAACTCAGTAGTACTTCATGATGATGTTAGTCATACATCCTGATGACATCATCATGACATGTGGCAGCACCAAGACATGCCATGTGTTATTCATTTTTGGCATTTTCAGGGGTGATTTAGACCAGTAAAAAAATGACCCATGGCATTATACATAAGTGACACATGGAACTATATAGAAGTGACATGTGGCACTATATGGAGGTGACATGTGGATTTACAGACGATGACATGGTGCTATATGGACGATGACTTGGCATTGTACGAATGATGACATGGCACTGTACGGATAATGACTTGGAAACTGTCTAGGCAGGTTGACATGGCATGTTGACGTGACTCGGGACAATGATGAGGTGACATGTGGCCTAATGAGGAGGCTCCATGTGGCACCTTCTGGATGTTGAAAGTGGTTTGGGGGTTTTCACCAAATCTGGTTGTTACCACCAAATTTGGTGGGAATCCTCCAAATCCGGTGAAATCCCACTAACTTTGGCTAACTGTCGCTAAATTTGGCAGAGTCTAGCTTATTTAGCCAAGCATAGAAATCAAGACAAGGGATATTTTGGCATGTAGTTCGAGACTATACAGATCTTACAGGGTGCAACATTGGGATTTGGACCGAGGGAAGGTCCCGAGGGCCTGTTCAGAAGTAGGTCGATTTTATACTCAAAAGTTGTAGAATTTCTAGGGGAGTCTGAATACAACTTATGTTTTTGCATCTGAGTATCTGAATAGAAAAGTGCCTCTAGAACCAAATATGTCGAGCCAAGCATAGCGAGTTCATACTTAAAAGTCTTAGAATTACCTGTTGCAACCATTGGTGATGTTTGTTTCTGTCCAGAAGTTGCATATCTAAAAGGTGGTTCCAAGAGCTATTATGTAAGACTTTCTTAGTATTTTTTTTAATCATTAAAGATTAATAAGAAGCCTCCCAATGAATACAAAGGCCCAGAGACGTAGGAAAATTTGTGCCAAACTCTGTTATCAATCTTTGGCATTATGGATTGTTGTTTTTAATGTTTACTTTCTGTTATGCATTCTTTATGATGGCTACAACATTCATTCACTAAAATATTATTCTTCTCTTATTTCCTAAATGGTAAATCAACTCATTCATAAAATTAACCATAGTCTTTAAAAGATCAAGTTCAAACAATAGGTGACCAAATTTTGGCCAATAGAAGCTTGGTAGTGTGACCAATATTTTGAAATTGAGATCTAATCTAGGGATAGGATGGAAAATCTAAGAGAAAGTGTTTTTCATCTTTAAGCTTATTAGTGTCACAAAGGTGACACATTCTTTCATCCCATGGCATTTTAGGAATTGACCAACGCCTAGTTTCACTTTGGAGCTTGTGATATTTCTTTCTTATCTTAGAAATGATTACTTTTTTCTTTACACTTGTCGAAACATAGATATAATTTTGATCTTCTAGATTAGGGTTGTTTATATCCTTATTGTTGGTCACTATAATTGCTTAATTGATTTCAAACAACCAAGTGAAACATAAATTATCAACCCAGGGAAGTCTTTTATTTCAAAGATAGCCACACACTGTATATGCTCAATTCCAAAAGCAGCTTAGTGTTGTAGTAAAGAAACTAATACTGATCTCACTTGTTCAATTAAACTGAAGTTCTGTATTAAATCACAAGAAAGTAACTTCCCTGTTGCAAACCCTTAAAGATCAATTTAAGAATCCTGGATTGTATTTAAAATAACACTTGCAATGGGAAAGAACAACTATTCTGTAATCAGAGAACAGGACCCTTACTCTCAAACAAAGACTTCAGCATTAACACTCTTTCATGAAAACAACAATGCAGAAAACAATTAACTCTATCTAACAGAAAACAAAGCCACCGAGTTCCTTTCTTTCTAAGCAGGAGCCTTGAGCCTTACTTATGTCTTAGCACACTTGTGAGGTTGAGGTCTACAGAGAACAGAGTAATTTGATCCCTTCCTTTCTGAGAAGAGATCACTAACCCAGTTTCTGGCTAGCATTAATGAAAGTCTACAGAGAACAGGATGTTTTGGTTCTTTCCTTTCTGAGTGGGAACCCTTAACCCTATCCCTGGCTAACACACTTGCAGAGGTAAATGAAATCTACAGAGGACAAGGTGTTGTGATTCCTTCCTATCTAAGTAGGAACCCTTTAACCAAATCTCTGGCTAGCACACTTGCTGAAGGAAATGGAATCTACAGAGGACAAGGTGTTGTGATTCCTTCCTGTCTGAGTAGGAACCCTTTAACCAAAT